>CM039679.1:258879660-259014286 GCA_022537955.1 Schmidtea mediterranea
TCTCGTTTTAACTCGGTTTCTCTACTAGTGCGCTTGCTTGTATTAGTTCGTGGATTTTCTAAGCTCTTTCCGTGTCGTGGTCTACCTTTACATGGCAAATCCAGGGAATATGCGAGAAACGCGAGGGAAAATTAAGCGAGAAAGATTTGTTCATTAAGCGACGTTCAAACTGGGAGCTGACCTTTTCCGATACTATTCTCAGCTGGAAGAGCAAATGGCGAATTTTATGGTACTGCCCCTCCGGCTGGAACATTTTGCCAGCTAATTTTTCTTAAAAATTGTCGCTTAAATGATACTGTAGCTAGTTGTCGCGTGTCGTTCACTTTAATCACTTAGACATAAAAACGTTTTTCATTCGCCTAAATCTTATCCGTGCACCCCGGTCCGCCTTTTTGTCGAATGCTTAAAAATCTTCTCAGATCTTGACACGCCGATCCGCCCTAATCCCCAACTGCCAGTTCTCCGCACTTCCCGAAAATTTTTTAGCTATCGCTCCGTCCACATTTTCAGTGGGGCCGCCTCGAATATACAAATGGTGCCCTGGCGTAAGCGCCCGTGCACAAGGCCGGGAACGACTGCGACACGCCAAGGGGGTCACGAGCATGACCCACGAGCACAACTAAGGGTTCACCCACTTAGCCGCACACCGGTCCGTCCCATGAACCAATATTATTGCGCATACATAAATATATATTTTAGAGGCGTCCGAACCAATTATAAATATAATATATATAGTTACTTAGAATGAAATGAATCGCTTCGAATTATTTAATTAATAAAAATGGTTTCATAAAAACTTAATAACATTATAAACAAATTAATCAATTCCTTACTCAGTTCGATTTCGATCTTTCAAAAATTTAATGTTCAGTAAAGCATAAGGATTACAAATTAATGAAATTCATCACTACTATTATAGCTTTTTTGCCTGCTTGTGTTGCGACCAATGGCGATTTTCCCATTTTTAGGGCTTTTTAATATCTTTATTTTATTTTAAAATATTTTTTTAATCTTCTTTATATATTTTTTCTTATTTTCTTGATTTTATTACATTTTATTGTTAGATTTCATTTTTATTATTTATTTCTCTACGAATTATTGTTTTCAAGCCCCCCTTTGTTTTTTTTAAAAAATTTTGTTTTCTGGTCGCCTCTTCTGCCTATGTTTTTTCTAAACCTTATTTTGCAAGGTTTTGGCAGTTTATTTTTTATTTTCATTTTCATATGTTTCTTTCTGCTCTCTTGTAGCATTTCGAATTTATAGTTTTTTGTCTTATTTAATTTTTGTTTGTTTTTATTTTGTTTAATTATTCTGTTATTTATTGATTTTAATTATCTTGGTGCGTGGCATGTTATTTTCGTGTTCCTTCATAATCCCTCTTGGTAACCTTAGATTTTTATTTTTATTTTGTTTAAATGGTGCTCTAAGCCCAACAAACCACTCCGGGGCCCGTTTTAATTGCGTTCCCGCCCAATTTTCATATAACACATTCACATCCAATATGATTATTTTTATACATTTATCAAATTAACAGAGAAATTTAAAGATGAAATGGCAATTTATAAGAATCAAGCAGACATCACTTAAGGTGATGGGATTTTATACATAATCAGTACTGAGTAGGTCAGTATTTATTTACAATTTACACACGATGCGGGATTAGTCATCACGCTACTTGTCAGGCTTCGATATCTGTGACTTGGGCCTGGGATGTTGTCCAGTTTGGTTTGGTTTGGGGTTGGACTCGATTGCTTAGCATTTGCGTTGTTGATTGCTGAATCATTTTGGTATGCTGGAGTGTAGGGGTTTGTGAAACGGCATTTTTGGAGCGATTCGATCTCTTCTTCTTTGATTTCTATTTTGCTGCGAGCATTTTGTATGACATTTTGCTATTTGGGTGATTTGGCAGATTGTTGGCGACGATGATGATACGATTTTGGGTGATTCCCAGGCAGAGGATTATAATTTCGAATTTATTTTGCTTTTGCATTATCCGCCGTTGGTGAGTTGAGATGTTCGTTGTTTGTAGAAGGATGTTTTCGAGTTGAGATAGACTGGTTGATTTTCTTGGTAGTAGATGGAGCGTTGAGATTTTTACACCGAGGGTTTTTGAAGGAAGTATTTTCGTATTCGGTTAAGTTCTGTTCTGATAGGTTTGGGTATTTCGATCGCTTCGTTGTTTCTTCTGAAGATTGGTTTGGATTTACTGGCACAGATGACGATGAGGAGCGATATAGCTTAGTGGGTGCTGGGATGTTCATCCTTCTATTCACCTACTTTCAACTTTTTGTTTATTTACACTTTACATTTTTCGTAATCATTTTTATTCGGGTTTTAATTCATCGTGGCCTACTCAGGGTTGGGCTGTCATTAGCGATCAGTTCTGGCTCTCATTAGTCTGCCTCTCATCTCAGGAATTATTGGTGATTTATTCTATCCTTTTTTCGCACCTATCCTTTCGACTTCTTTGCTTTCATTTATCTCGTTTAGTTATCCGTATTTGTGTTTGTATTGCAATTGTTATTCATATTGTTTCTTCGCGTTATTTCTCGGTTTTTTATAGGCTTGATTTAATCTTTTTATTCTTTGCGGTAATTTCTTCTCATTTCTTTGCCTTGGTTTTTCCCCAATGAATCCTCTAACACATATTCTTGTCCATTTTTGCTGCTAGCTCGTCTTTTTAGTTCATTACTCCTCTCTTCCCAACCTTTATTTAATTTCAATTTTTTGTTTGTAACCATTCGTTTTCAATCTTCTACTTTTCTCTTTTGTCTTTTTAGTTCCTCACATTCTCTTTTTAGTGCCTTATTTAATCTTTCGTGATGCGAGCCATTGATCGGTCTATACAGTCTATCTCTGTATTTGTTGTCCATTGCTGTCTTTATATTTTTTATCATCTCTTCCTGTCATTCCCTTCTCCTTCCACTACCTCTTCGCGTCTTACATATTATTGGTAGTGCTGATTACTCGTTCTCCACTTCAACTTTATTAGGTTTGATACTTGACGTTGTAAGTGGTCTCGCGCGACTCTCCTTCATTTGTTGTTTGAATCATTCTGATTAATCATTTTCTACATTTTGTACATTAATTTTTTGTTATTTTGGTTCTCTTATTTTTTTTTTTTTTTTTTGATTTTTGATTTTATTCTTTTTATGGGTTTTTATTTGGCTCTTACTATTTTTTTAATTTTTATTTTATTTTTCATCGAGTTTATTTACATTTTCTACACTTTTTACAACCTTTTCTTTCGCTAGCTCTTCCGTATACCCAGGCTGCCCCAAACTTCACAAACCCTTCATCTATCGTGTTCTTGTGGTTGTTCGAGTTGGTGTCGCCACATTGTGCAGTATACCATTTGCATTGCGCCACCATAGCGTATAAACGAGGTCCAAACCTATGGGTGGGATGTTTAACATCTCGTTTATTCTTTCCGTAAGCCTCTGTGAGGGTGGTTCATCTCCCCGTCGCAGCATATATGATAGCTGGCGGTTTGACCCTCTTCAATGAGACTTCTAATCTTCTCTTTCGCATTATTGAGGTGTCTCTTTGGCGTTCTCGGATCTTTCTATTTCCGTTCCGCATTTCTCTACTTTTCTCGTCGAATACTTCCTTTCGCTTCCTCTAAGCGCCTTGCCGGTGGATTGCAAGATCTCTCTGTTCACACATTTTCCTGTATTTCTCCCACTTCCTGTCTGCGCATTCTAATCTATTCTCTCTATTTCTACTTGTAAAGTCGCTTTGCTCCTTAAATCTCTGCGATTTTTTGCAAATTGACTCTGGGTTTTGGTCAGTTTGGTTCCACCTATAACCGTGGTGAAACTTTCTGAGGGTTTCCTTCCCTTGTTTCTTGTAGTTTTTAATTCGGGCTTTTAAAGTTTCTGTTTCTACTTTTTGCTCTTCGAGCTGGTTCCCACATTTGTAGGATTATCGGAGAGGTACCTTTTCCGTCGGGGAAACTCTTTCAACATTTTTTGTTACTGCTTGATATTTCTGTTTCCAAACTCTTTGCCTCTTTGATATTCCTTTTGATTTTCTTTTCGCTTATGCTTATTACTTTTGTCCATTCAGCTACTTGTGCGGGTTGTCCTTTTTGGTTACGTTCTAACTCCTCTCTCACTCTGATCTGCGTTTCCCGATTTGTTCGATTGAAGCCTCTAGTTCTTTATTTCTCTGCCGGCATCCTTCAGCTCTGCATTGCGTTACAAAGCTTGCGCTCTTTCAACTGCTTCAATATTTTTGCCCCCGCCATTTTTTCTAGTTCCTCTCTAGGCTTCTTTATTAATCTTTCATTTAGTTCTTCCACTTCTCTTCTAATCGATCGCCTCTTGTAAGCCAAACCCATCATTACTTTACCGCGAATTTATTTCTTTTTATATTCTGCGTGGTTGATTGCGAGTTCCCTTTTTCTCCTGTGCTACCGTTTTCCGCGCTTGGCTGTTGTTGGTGAGTTGAGTTGATGATTCTCGTGTAATATTCACTTTTATTTCAGTTTGTCCTTCTTTATCCGTGTATATTGTTATTTAGTAGCCTACCATCATTACGGTTTCCATGGTTTGTTTTTTTAATTCTTGTTCCTGCTACTAAGTTTTTGAGTCTTTTACTTTTCTTTTTTTTTTTCTGTCGAAAGATTCTTGCGGTACGCCCCATCTATTATTCACTTGATATTAGAGCTTGTCTTTTTATGGCTTTTCCATGCCTCGATTGCTATTCTTTCTGTTAGCTCGTGTATTCATTTTTCAGTGGCGTCTGTTTCATTCTGTTAGTTGCCGTAGTACCTTGCTGGCATGAATTTGATTTTCGGTATTTTGTCTGTGATGATTTCTCATGTAATTGTTTCAGCTGGATCGTTCTCTCGGTGGTTTTTATTTCTTTTGTTTTATCTTGTCTTGGAGATTTTCTACTTCGGCTTTTTGGGTTTCTTCTTTTGTGTGATGCATACTTTCTTTTTTCTTCTCGTATATCTTGTTCTATCTTTTCTCTTCATTAATTTTCGAACTCTTTCCACACCCTCTGTATATTTCTCTGACGTCTATCCATTATGTTGCTACTTGTTTCATAATTAGTCGTTTTTCGTGTCCATGCTGTAATGCTGCCAATTCTTTCACACTTTCCTATTTCCGTTTTTTGTATTCATTATTTCCCCTCTTACTTTTAACAAAAATTGCTTTTTGGTTCTCGTCACCTCATGATTTGAGTCATCTAAGTACTGGTAGATTTGTTTATTATCTCGATCGTTATTCCTTTTTTATTCATGTCATTCCTACAAGTAATATTTACAATTAAGGTTTCGTATTTGCGGTGTTATTATTTTCTCAGTTACGCACAACTAATTTGTTTGTATGGCACTACTTCTTACATCATTATCATAGACATATATTATATGTTATTTACACTTTACATCTTCCTCTTTTCCTTACTCTGTCCTTCCCGTTCCTCTCCTCTACTACCACGTTTACGAACTAATGTGTCTCCTTCGTAGGTATTCCCACATCACATGTTTGTTTCAATCATCCTTGATGACCCTACATGCTACGCCTACATCTGCCGTGTTGCTTGTGTAGCAGGGCGTTTCCATCTGCGTGTTGAACCTCTCTACTTGCATCCTTGCTGACATTATTGTGCAAGGCCATTTATGCTGAACGGCCATGCATTGTAGTTCGTCCCATTCTCCTTTTACTAGTACAAAAAATACAGATACGTGGGTATCTTTCCCGCGTTCCATCTCCATTTGGGTATACCCTCATTTCTCAGTTGTATCGTTTCCATGAGTAAAATTGGTGGGACTGCTTATGGATCTTCCGTTCCCATCTCTTGCCCTCTCTGCCATTTCCTTGTGAATTCTCCAATTCTCCAGATATATGGTGCAATCGGTAAATTTTCTCCGGTTGGTGTGTAAACTTCTTAATTTCTGCGTAATGTTCTCTTAGTCTTTTCATTTCATTTTACATTCTTTCGTTTCCACATTCGCTATTCGTGCCAATTCGAATGACTCTCTGGTGTGATATTTCTGTTATTAGATTTGGGCGATTCGATTTCGTTTTCATCTTCGTCATCGTTTGATCCATCTCCTTTATGGTTCTATCCATATTTTTAGGTGTTCCTCCGCCGTCTCTTGCACATGTTGTATCGTCTCCTCTCTTAGTATTTTTATTTTTACATCCCCATTTTGCCATTGGGCATTCTATTCGTTTTCTACTGCATCTTTCCCAATGCTCTTTGAGTTCTACTTCTTCCTTGATTCCACATTTGTTTGGACATGTTCCTCGAAATCTTTCACATATCTTTTCTTCTCTCACATTTACGTGTTCCTTGTATTTGCTTCCATGTTTCGTGGTATTGCAATATTCGCATCTCGTTCGTCTTTCTTCGCATACGTTTTCGTGTTGCTTCTCTTCCCCTTCAATTATGGTTGTTGACATTTCTCGCAGGGTTTTCTTTTGTAGTTACATTGGTTTAAGTGATTGTTTATTTCTTTGATTTTTCTTCCCATTTGCATGGTTCATTTGGGCATTTTATTCTCATGTTTATAATTTCCTCTACTGCTGCTCGATCTTCTTGTGTTTCTCCTACTGATGCAATCTCTATTCTCTACAATCGGGCCATTGTTTTGGGCCATTCAATGTTAATTCTATTTACACATTCAGTGCATAGTCTACATCCGCACTCTGTTTGTCTTGGTTCCTTTAATAGTTTAGTACATGCTCCGCATCGTAATCTCGCTTCTATTTGTATTTGAGTCCGTCTCCTGATCATTTCAATAATTTCATTGACTTCTATCACGGTTCTTTGTTGATCCATTTTCTATAATTATATACAGTTTAGTCTGGTTGTTAGGTTTTATTCATTTATTAACTTCGTACTCTTTATTTACACCTATGTTATAGTTTTGGGTTTTGATTTTTCTTTGATTTATGCCTTATTCTTTTTACATATGTACATCTTTTTCCCTTCTACTCCACGTTACTCGATGAGTCTGGTTCTGCTCTCTCCTCGATTTGGTTTAATATCCATTCACTCCATTCTACTACTGTGGTTCATCTTCCGTTTCTTCTGCTACCCTCTGTAACTCGTTTCTCTGCCATTGATTTTCTGTTCTTAATATTTGTAGTTCTCGTTCCATTTCATTCATTCGTCTCTGTTGTTCCTCTATGTTTAGTAAGTGATACATGTTTGTATTTAGAGCCTCTCTCAACGCTATTTGGCTCTCCGTCCATTGTTCTTGTAACGTATTTACCACTTTTGTTAGGGCGTTATATTGCCGTTTCCATATTTCGATTACTGTTTCGTTGTTCGTACTTGTTTGATAATTCTGTTCCATCTTCCTTTAATTTGTATTCATTATTCGTATCTCAATGTCGTTTTTATGTTCAGTATTTGTGTCTCGAATTCATTTTTAATTAATTTACAGGGTTTCATATAATATACATACCGCTTTATATTACTGATATATTTACAATTTATACATTATATACACTCATATGTCCTTTACCTATACCCTTTGCATTTTATGAGGGGTTCCGATTTGTCGAAATCCTCGTTCCACCATCTTTGTTCCTCTATTTTTAATTTTTCTTTGCCATCTTCATCTTATTTGTCTGATTTTATATCTATTGATTGCTTCGTTATGCCCATTGTGATTCCGGTTGCCACCGCGATTATTATTATGCTTGTAATCCATACTATTCGTATCCAGTTTGGGATCCTATTGGTTCTTCCGTATTTGCAATAATATTTTCTCTCATGTTTGTTCTATTGCGCTGGTTCTTGGTTTTTCTCGATTAGTTCCATTATCTTTCCATTTGGGCTTCTGAGATATATCTGTCTTCCTCTTTATTTCTGGTTCTGTTTTCCTCTTCCGTGGTATTCTCTTTTTCGTCCTGATACGTTACTGTAGTCATTTCTACCGTAGTGCTTTTATTCTTTTCTTGTTGAGGACATATTGGTATGCTTAGACTTCTCCATACGCATGTTGAATATCTTGTTTTTGCGGTTTGGTGGTTTATCTCTTTTAGATGGTCTACTTTAAGTTTGTGGAATTGACATTGTAACATCTCATTTTTCTCGCTTGTCGCTTCTTTCAGGCATAGTCGTTTTAGTAGTACCTGTAGATTTTTCGTGACTATCAATTTTCTTCCTCCGGTGATGATTCCTTGTTGGTCGAAGTCAATTGCTGTCGTTACATGTCCGCCTGCCCATTTGTTTGTGGTTTTCCTCATTGTTAGTTCCGTCTTTTCCGTCTTACATTTAGGGTGTTTTGTTCTTGGTCTGAATATGCAAATCCTGTAGTTAGTTTGCGGTTTCAATCCTCGTAATAATAGTTGGTCTCCTGGATTTATTGCGATTCCTTGACATTGTCCTGTTCCTTTACCATCCTCACCGATTTCTGCTATACATATTTTGTTCACTTGATGGGTATATATTTTTAGCACTTCGGTTTTGTCATTGGTGGTTCTGATTTTATTTGTTTCCCACTCCGAAGGTTTCATTTGCTTTTTGTTGTAATCGGTTACCATCGTTTCTTTTTTTATAACTGTTTCCTTTGTTATGCTCATTATTATTTTTGTCGTTGGCTGCGTACTTTTGCTCGTTGGATTCCCTAGCGATTTTCTCATTACGCATCTTGTGCGTTTCTTATCTCTGTAGATGCATATTCGATATCGTCGTAGGGCTTTTATTCCTTTTATATAAATAGGATCTCTTAGATTTGTTATTTCCTTTTCGCATATTTTATTCCCTATCCAATCTTGTTCGATGCTTGTTGTACATACTTGAGTTATTGCTTGTCCTTCGATGTTTGTTATTTTTATCTGGTTTGGTTCCATTATTATATTCTCTTTGTCCCTCCGTTGATCGTTCAGTATGTATTGGGTCACTGCTAGTTTCCAAGTTGTTATGACAATAGAGAATGTTAATAGATTATTTTTCCAATTTAGTTCTATTTTTGGTAGGCATACGGTTCGTTTTTCATAATTCGATTTTTTGTTTTCGTTCTATTATTTTTGTCGTTTTTCTTATTTTCCTGGTTGTTATGCCTATCGTTTCTTTGTCTTGTTTTGTCTTCTTGGTTTCTTTCTCCGTTTTCATCGTTTTGTTCGTTTTCTCTGTTATTCTTATCTTCGTCATTTTTATCATTATTCTTATTTTCCTGGTTGTTATGCCTATCGTTTCTTTGTCTTGTTTTGTCTTCTTGGTTTCTTTCTCCGTTTTCATCGTTTTGTTCGTTTTCTCTGTTATTCTTATCTTCGTCATTTTTATCATTATTATCTGTATCTCCTCCGGTCTTCGCTGAAATGTCGTCCTCGACATTAAGTTTCCTAATTAATGCTTTATAAGCCGTTATTGCTTTGTCTCTTGCTTTGATTGTTTCGTCTAACGACGTTCGTTCCCTTCGGACTCTTGTTTTTGTAACTTTCCAGTTTTCTACCAGGTTAATAAGTTCTACTTTCTCATTTTCGATTCTCATTTGTTCTTTAATGTTATCGGTGAATCTCAATTCTGGTCGTTGTAATACTATCATTATTATTTTGGGGTTTCCTTCCTTTCTCATCAGGTTTTTCAGCAGTGCATTTTCTCCGTCTTCGTATCTCTCATTTACATCTATTGCGTATTCCTCAGATCCTGGTATTTTCCAATTTAGCAAGATTTTATCGCCTCTTTGTTTCGATATATGGTTCTCCATGATATTCTTTGGGTATCCGCACAAAGTTCCTCTATTTCTCTTCTCGTTGCATTTTCTGTTATAAATTTTATCATTGCCACGTTAGGTTCGTTAGTTGCCAACTCAAGTATGTTACTCCAATCGTCTGATCTCTCCGTTAGTTCCGATCTGGTTCTTATTAGCTCTTGTATTACTGCCATTTTTACTCCAGATAGTGTTGCGTACATTAGCGCTGTTTTGCCATTTTTCCCTCTTCTATTTGATTTTTCTCCGCATTTTTCTAATATTTTTATAATTTTCAAGCTGCGGTTTTCTTGTCGTTGATGTATGGCGGTGTGTAACGGTATCATTCCTGATGGCATTGTTAAGGTAAAGGCTCTTGGTAATTTTCGCATTATCAGTTCTGTATCCGGATCGATTTCGTCTCCGATGGCGTATGATTGTGCTATTATCCCCAGTCTTGTGAGTATTTGCGTTCTGTTTTGTAGTCCGAACCTTGCGGGCATTATTTGTCTTGCTGCTCGTACCATTTCATTTAGCTGATCTTTTTGAGTTATTCTAAATTGGTTGAAGACTTCCCGTTTTATATCCTCACTTGCTAGTGTCTGGCGGATTTTTCGGTTGGCTTGCAAATTGTATATGATTTTCTGATAGCACCGTTGGATGTAATTGAATTGACTCATTAAATTGGAGCATTGATGTAGTTCCCAAGCCCTATACTGTTCTTTATGTCGGAATTCTTTTATTAATTTAAACAGTTGTTGTTTTTCTCTTGCTGCCTGTTGTTCGGTCCCCGCTGAAGTTAGTTAACAGTATATCTCCTCTCTTGATTAGCTCGTATATTGCTGTCAATGTATTGTACTGAAATAAGGCTGATTTCATGAATTCGTTTTCGCCTTGTTCGTCCGTTTGGTTGGTGTTTATTACCCATTTACCATTATCAGGTCGCTTCCATTGGATTAATCTCGTTGCCATTTCTTGCATATTGCATTCCAATGTAATACGTAGTAGATCGGGTAGGTCTTCCACGTTATCGATATTTTCTTTGGTTACATAATTTAACATTGCTCCCAGATTTTTTGGCATATTCGTTAATATAACGCGTTTCAATGCTGTATCCCCTTTCCTATCTGTTGCAGTCACATCTGCTCCTGCTTTTAGTAGGATTTTAATTATCCAAGTTGGGATGTCTCTACTTGCTGCGATCATTAGTGGGGTTTCTCCGTCCTCGTTTCTTGGGTCGATTGACTTCTTTAACCGTTCCCATACGTTAATTATTTCTTGCATTCTTTCGTAATTATTCGTCTGCATGATGGTATGCAGCGGGGTATTGCTTTCTTTGTCACCAATAGTAAATAGAGTTGGCCAGTTTGTTATTATTGTGGTTATATGCTCGATATCTGGCTCGTCGCGTTTGTAGTTGTCAATTATTCTCATTAGTCCTCCCAATATTTCAATATCTCGTTTCTCTTCCGCCCATTCTGGTAGTAGGGTCTTAGCCTCTTTCACGATATTTTCTGCTATCTCTGGTTCTAATTTTCCCGTATGGTGACCTTCCCATTCTTCATCGTCATATTCTTGGTACTCGTCTTCGTCGTATTCGTCTGGGTCCATATAACGGTAGTTCTGGCTAGTACATCTTAGCATCGATATCCTTACGGTTTGGGACCGTGTCATTATACGTCTTTCTTCTGGTTGAGCTGTTATTGTTTTTGGTATGGCTTTGCATCTTGCTACGTTCACATATATTGGTCTGGTGAATGGGTTGTTTACCAATTTTACTCTTACGTTTGTTTCGCTTGCGTATAGGATTTCGTATGGTCCTTTTCCATTTCTTTGTAATTTCTTAGTTGTGCCTGGAATCAATTCTGGTGTTTCGATGATTACCCAATCTCCTACACTGAAAGTATGTGGTTTAACATTTCTCTTCTGATCGTGCAGATCTTTATAGCTTTCCTGATTGAACTTGATATTTAGTCCTGCCGTTCTCCATATTTCTTGCATTCTTTCTTTGAACTTTGTAACGTAGTCGTCTTCTTCCATATATTGCGATATTGGCGGCTGGTATTCTAGATCCATCGGCATATTACATTCTCTACCATACATTAGCTTGAATGGGCTCATCTTGGTTGCGGCATGTGCTGACATTCTATAGGCAAGTAGACATAAATTGATATATTCGTCCCAATCTCTCTGATATCTGTCTACATAATTTGATAACATTTGTATTAGTGTCCCGTTGAATCTCTCTGTTAACCCGTTGCATTGTGGGTGATACGGTGACGTTCTCAATTTTGCTATTTTAAAATAGTTGGTTACTTCTTTCATAATTTCACTCATGAAATTCGTTCCTTGATCTGTTAGTATTTGCTTTGGTGTTCCGTATCGACAACAGATTTCTTCCACAAGTTTTTGTGCTATTGTTTTGGCTTTTTGGTCTTTCATCGCAAATGCTTCTGGGAATTTTGTCAAGTAATCTGTGACTACTAGGATATATATATTTCCGTTTAGTGTCTCTGGTAACGGTCCTAGTATGTCCATTGATATCATTGTCATGGGCTCGGCTGGTACTGGCATTGGTTTTAGTGGTGCTTTCCATTTTGCTCCGGTGTTTTTTCTTGTTGCGCAAATGAGGCAGTTTTTTATCCAATCTTTCACGGATTCGGACATGTTCGGCCAGAAGTATTTCTGTTTCATTCTTGCAAGCGTTTTCTTTACTGACATATGTCCACCTAATTTCCCATCGTGGTATTGGGTTAGTAGTTCCTTTCGTCTATTTTCGGGTATTACCATTAGCCTTTGTTCCCCGTCTGCTATTAGTAGCCATTTCTTCTCAATTACATACCGGTGTCGATGTTTATCCATGTGTTCCTTTAATTGCGGATCATTTTCGTAGACTTCCGGTTTACCCGTTTTCACGTATTCAATTATTAATTTCAATTCTGGGTCTTCTTGTTGGTCAATCATCAATTGAGCGAAGTCAATATCTTCCGCAATTATCATGCATATCCGTCTGACTTCCTCATCCATCAAATCCGGGAAGATGAATCTCGACATACAATCAGCATTTGCATTTGCTCGACCCGCTTTGAATTTTATAAACGGAGAGTATTCTTGTAGTTGCATTGCCCATCTCATGAGTCGACTCGATGCTTCTTTATGTTGGCCAAGCCATACTAGTGGCTGGTGGTCCGTTGTAATGCATATTTCATGACCCCATAGTAGGTATTTGAAATGTTTAATTGCCTGTATGATTGCTAATGCTTCTCTTTCGGTAACCGAATAATTTTTCTCGTGCTTTTTGAATGTTTTGCTATAATATCCGATTACCCGTTCCTTTCCTTCATCGTCTAATTGTCCCAATATTGCACCGGATGCGTATCCGCTTGCGTCGGTTGCCAGTAAAAACGGTTTTTTGAAGTCGGGGGTGGACTAAGATTGGTGCTTTAATTAGCTTGTCTCGGAATATTTCAAATGCCAATTGTTGTTCGTTTCCCCACACGAATGATGTATCTTTTTTGACTAAATCTTGTATCGGTTTGGCTATACCTGCGTAATTTTTGATGAATTTTCTATAATATCCGCATAACCCTAAAAATTCTTGTATTTGTGTTACGGTTTTTGGCGCTGGACAATTTTTGATTTTCTCGATATTCCTGGGATCGGGTTCTTTCCCTTTTGCTGATACTATGTGGCCTAAGAACGTCACCTTCTCTTTAGCCCAATCGCACTTGGATGGTTTCAACTTCAATTTCCACTGTCTTAGTCGGATAAATACTTTTCGTATATCTTCCAAGTGTTGTTCGAATGTACTTGAGTAGATCAGCAGATCGTCTATATACACCATGCATTGTTTTATCCCGTGGGTAACGAAGTTCATGCATCTTTGGAAAGATGCTGGTGCATTGGTTAATCCGAATGGCATTTTCTTAAACTGATATAAGTCTCTCCCGATGGTGAATGCGGTTTTCTCTTTGTCTTCTTCTTTCATTTTTATTTGCCAGTATCCACTTTTTAAATCTAGTGAAGTGAAATAGGCTGCTCCTTGTAACGTCAATAACATTTCGTTAATGTCTGGTAACGGATACGTATCTCTTTTGGTTACCGCATTTAATTTCCTATAATCGATGCAAAATCTTTGCGTTCCGTCTTTCTTTTTCACCATAACAACTGGGAATTGCCATGGTGAGCAACTTGGTTCGATTACCTTTGCATCGAGCATTTTCTGCACCTCCTGCTCTGCTACGGTTTTCTGGGCTTCTGCTAGTTTGTATGGTCTTAGCGCAATTGGTGTCTCGTCTGATAGTGGTATTGCGTGTAGTGTTACGTCGCATGTTCCCAAGTCTAAATCTGATACTGCGAAAATATCTTTGTATTCCATCAATAATTGTTGTAATTGCGCTTTCTCGTCTTCATTTAGGAGTTCACTATCTATTGTCCATAGTGGTTTGTCCTCCTCCCCCTCTCCTTTCACGTTTAATAATTCGATGTCTATCATGGGCGTTAATTTTCCCAGTCTTTCGTTTTCATATATTATTTTATCTTCTTCATCGAAATTCGTGATGTTGATTGGTAGTTCGCCGTTTTCGTTTATCTCGATTATCTCTCTTGCTAAAGGTAATTCTCGCCGTTTTTCGAACTTTTTACTTGGTTCGAATATCATTTCTCCCGTAATGCCCTCATTTACTTTGATGTAACAGATCATTTGAGATTTAGCTGGTACCACTATTTTCTCTGAGCACCTTACTATTGTATTCATGGCACAGATTCTGCCTTCTTTATCTTTTAAACATAAGGTTCCTAGGTCGATAACAATTTCTTTGAATAGTTCCGGCATTAAATCAGTTCCAATTATACATGGTACGCTTAGCTGTGGTATTACCGCTAGGTATGTCTCTACCTCGTTGTTTTGGTGCTTTAATGTTGTCCACCATCGTCCCATTACGTTTACCGTCTCTTTACTACATGCGATTACATGAACTCCCGTTGGTTCGATATCTTTCCAATGGTGTCGTGGTATTTCGCTTAAATGTACTGCTGAGATATTCGCTCCTGTATCTATCATTGCTTCCGTTTCCTTTCCATTTATTTCGATGATTAGGGTAATTGCTGGTCCGGTCGATGTGTATAGTGCCGCTATTGTTCTAACTTCCCCGTCCTGATCTACACTTCTTGATCGTCTTGTATTTATTGGATTTGCTGCTTCCCAATCAGGGTTATAGAGTGACGGGTAGATATTTGCGGTTGGTATCATTTTTGTTCCCATTGTGGTTGCTTTTGTTCGTGGTAATTTGCTTGGTTCCTCGTATGGCATTCTTGACATTGGTTCGCTTATCCACGCGCATGTCTTCTTTTCGTCCCAGTACGCTGGTGCTTGGATCATTTTTGGCGCGTTTCCTTTTCCATTATTCTCCTCATCGTCAGAGTCGTCATCGCTACCGGTTCTTCTATATTCCTTGATTCTTTCCCACATACTCTTTCTGCTCCTTTTTAGTTCATCTCTCGCTCTTTCGTCATATAGTGCTTTCCTGAATCGTCTACCTATTTCTTCGTCTGTCCCTTTCATTGTTGTTAAGACTCGTAATAGTCGTTTGATTTTCTGTATATCCTTTGAATGCCCATGTAACACCATTGTTTTCGCCAAGAAAGGTAGTACTCCGACTAATAGTTTCCACTTTACCTTCTTTTCTCGTTTGTAGATGTCGAAGCATGCCAACATCTGTGTTAGTATCACTCTTACTATTTGGATTATTAGTATTATGCCCAATATTCCAGCCATCATTTGACCGAACACCAGGAATCTACCCCACATGGCTTTCATCATATTGGATGTTGCTTGTTGGAAATGGTCTGGCGATAATAGTAATTCGTAATTAGGTTTCTGTTCGAAATTCGTGCCGCCCGTTATAGTTACTATATTTGATAGTATCGATTCTCTTCTCGCGGGAAACAATAGATTTTGTCTTGCTGCTTCCAGACTTTCTTGTGAATATATTCCGCTGTTTACCACGTCTAGTGGTCGAAATTCTTGTTCCGTTGTCAGTTCCGTCAATCCGAATATTTTTGGTTCGGCAACCGGGATTCTCATTGGGAACATTACCCATTTTCCATCTGTTTGCTGAAACAGTGGTCCGAAAGCGTTGTTGCAATCATAATAGTTTGGTTTGTCTGTTAGGAGTTTCATCATTCGCGTTACTGGTTGTACGTATCGAATCTGCTTTTTATATACCACTTCTAGTTCGTTAGTACATTTTCCGGGTGGTGCCGTTGATTTTTCCGGTACCATAGCAAATGTTTTTTCACACTTGAATATATACATCACTTCTCCTGTTCTTTGTGTATTGTTATAGTTATTGTTCGGACGGTTGCCATTTGTTCTTTGCACTGGTGGTTTAAATATTTGGTGGGCTCCTGGTATAAACTGATTCACTTTTGCATCATTTTGTCCGTTTTCTTCCGGTTTTACTGCCATTGTTGCTATCATTGATTCATCTTGCATAAGTGTAATCTGTGATGGCAGATGTATTTCCGCCTGATTTGCCCTAGCTACTGCATCGTCTAATGTGGTTAACATCTGCATTCCTACTGCAGATCTCAGCTATGGTCGTCTTAATCCATCTACAAATATGCCGATCAAGTGAGCTTCGTCTAATTTTCCGTCGGTTGCCGTTTTTGCCAATCTTCTGATTTCGCTCGCGAACATCGTGTTCGACTCTCCATGTCTTTGTTTTCTGTTAAATAATTCTTGTATTCCTTGGTTTGTCAGTTTTGCTACCCCAAATGTTAGTTTTAAGAATTCTTGGATCTCTTTCCAATTATTCAGCGGTTTCCCTCTTTCTTTTGCTTCCAGAAAGATATCCAGTGCGCTGTCACATAGGTATAGTGGCATTCTAGTTTTTACCATGTCGTTTGTCCATCCACAAACTTCTACATATACCCCAAAATTCCTTAGGAACGTGTTCAGTTTATTGGCGTTCCCATTGAACGGTTCTCCTCGAAATTTTTCCCGATATTCACTAATTGTTTCGTTTGCTGTTGGCAGTTTGTTTAGTTCGTTTCCGTCTTTTTTATTTGGGTTTCCGTTATTTTCGGCCATATTGTTTTTGTTTGGTGTTTCCGGATTATTTAATTGATTTCCCGACTTATTCGGTACGGTTTGTTGCTGGATTTCTATGTTTGTTCCTTGCTGATTGTTATTCTCGTTCTTGTTCGCGATATTTGTTTGATTCGTGGTCCTTGTTAATTCTTGGTTTTCTTTGTCGCCTGATTCTTGGCTGTTGGAATCGATATCTTCGAGTGAGTTGGCTCTGTGTAGTTTTCTTGCGATTGAGGTCGATCTCGATTTTTTGGCGCTTTTCCCTGAAAGTAGATAGCTGTTGCGCGATCGTAATGTTGTTCTCTCCTCAGTAGCTTCTATTTGGGGTGGTTTCTTTTACTTCGATGGATTTGTTGCGTCGCGTTCTGTTGTCTGTTGTTTCGTCTGCAATTTTGTCCGTAGTCGGTTCTTTTGTTGCGAATATTTCACTGAGCTTTGATTTGTCGTCGGTTCCTTGTTATCGTTGAATATTGATTGATTCGGTTCCTGTATTATCTTGTTTTGTTTATGTTCGTGGGTGTTTTGTTGCTTTGTTTGTATTGTCTGCGAATTTGTTTGCGTTGGATGCTTTGATTGCTTTGGTTGCTTTGGTTGAGTTCTAGAACGAAAAAATGAACCGTGTAGCATAATCCGCTTACACACTTTCAGTCTTTCGAACCGCCTCAAATAAACATACTGAGTTTATTTATTATTTTATTTGTTATTTCTTTTATTTTTATTCGTTTGCTTTTTCTCCTTTATCATCATTTTTTATTTTTCGATTCTTTTCTTGGTCTATTCGCCATCTTGATTTGATTATAGTACCCATAATTATAATAGTTCATATTTCCCAGGTGTTATCCCGTTTAATATAATTCCCATACGTTTATTTTTCCCTTTCAATTCATTTTTCGTCGATTTTTAATTATCTATATGGGGTAGTAACAATTATCTATATAGTCATAGTAATTATCTATTTATAATAAATCGTTCGGCTATGCCGTTTCCCAGATCCTATTAACCCCCTTTAGTTTATTCATTGTGCGTTTCGCGTTTCCCTTCATTTTGTCCTTATATTATTTTATTTCCCTTATCTTTTACTATGTTATTTTCGTTCCGTTGTTTTGTTGAGCCTGTGCTCTTTTAACCTGATTTGATATTCTGCTCCCTTATACGATTGAACTATGTTTTATTATTATGGATTGAGATTGTGCTAACCTAGTACGATAGAACTGTGTTTTATTAATGCGAAGTCAGACTATGCTGAAGTAGTACACGGGAATCAATGTCCGGTAATGCGAAGTCAGTCTCAGCTGAAGTAATGCGAATGAACCAATGTTCTGTAATACGAAGTCAGTCTGAGCTGAAGTAATGCGAATGGACTTAGTTTTATAATACGAAGTCGGTCTGAGCTGAAGTAATGCGAATGAACTATTGTTCTGTAATACGAAGTCAGTCTCAGCCGAAGTAATGCGAATTCATCAATGTCCTGTAATACGGAGTCAGTCTGAGCTGAAGTAATGCGAATGGACCTAGCTTTGTAGTGCGAAGTCGGTCTGAGCTGAAGTAATGCGAATGAACCATTGTTCTGTAATACGAAGTCAGTCTGAGCTGAAGTAATGCGAATGGACTTAGTTTTATAATACGAAGTCGGTCTGAGCTGAAGTAATGCGAATGAACTATTGTTCTGTAATACGAAGTCAGTCTCAGCCGAAGTAATGCGAATTCATCAATGTCCTGTAATACGAAGTCAGTCTCAGCTGAAGTAATGCGAATGAACCAATGTTCTGTAATACGGAGTCAGTCTGAGCTGAAGTAATGCGAATGGACCTAGCTTTGTAGTGCGAAGTCGGTCTGAGCTGAAGTAATGCGAATGAACCATTGTTCTGTAATACGAAGTCAGTCTCAGCCGAAGTAATGCGAATTCATTATGTCCTGTAATACGAAGTCAGTCTCAGCTGAAGTAATGCGAATGAACCAATGTTCTGTAATACGGAGTCAGTCTGAGCTGAAGTAATGCGAATGGACCTAGCTTTGTAGTGCGAAGTCGGTCTGAGCTGAAGTAATGCGAATGAACCATTGTTCTGTAATACGAAGTCAGTCTCAGCCGAAGTAATACAAGTTGATCAATGTCCTGTAATGCGAAGTCAGTCTCAGCTGAAGTAATGCGAATGAACCAATGTTCTGTAATACGGAGTCAGTCTGAGCTGAAGTAATGCGAATGGACCTAATTTTTAGTACGAAGTCGGTCTGGGCTGAAGTAATGCGAATGAACTATTGTTCTGTAATACGAAGTCAGTCTCAGCCGAAGTAATGCAAGTTGATCAATGTCCTGTAATGCGAAGTCAGTCTCAGCTGAAGTAATGCGAATGAACCAATGTTCTGTAGTACGGAGTCAGTCTGAGCTGAAGTAATGCGAATGGACTTAGTTTTATTGTATTTTCTTGCCGGCTTCCTGTTCATTTCTATTCATATTTTATTTCTCCCTTATTTGAGCTCTTTAATTATTTTCCTTTTATTGTTGTTTTTTCTTTATCCTATTTATTCTTTTATTTATTTCTTACATGCGCGCTTCACAGTCTGCCTTTTCGAGAGCTCTTCGCCTACCCCCCAGATTTGAAATACAAAACGGCTTTGTTGATCCACTACTGCAACGGTAAGGTGATCAATCTTACCACAGTAGCTTTTCAACTGGGCAAAACTTGTCGACAGTTCGTCCTATATCTCTCTTCTGGGTGATCAGTTATCCCCTCCCGATTTGGCTTTAGATCGCACTACTCGAAGGTAGCTCACGGTATTTTCCCTTATGCTTTACTTTTCAATGTTCGTAACGTTTCATTTCACTCTTTATATTTTTAGTTTTTTACTTTTAAATATATAATTGTTCATATGTTTTATATATATAGATATATGGGTAAGGAGGAAGGGTAACTAACTTAATCGTTTATTTCATGACAACTTTATTCATAATAGACAATCACTTTCTCCTCGATGTCATTTTTACATAACATACAAATGGTTAACAAATCTGCACATTTTTGGCAGTAACAAAAATGTCCACAGGGGAGTATCAGCACCTTTATCCGTTCCGTTTGACAAATGTAACATTGGTGTAATGGTGCTACTTCTCGGCGTATTACGCTTTGTAAGGCGTCAGGTATCGTTTCTACTTGTTTTTCTATTAGGTGGTATTTTATATTCAATTCCGGGTTATTTATTCTTTCTCGGTACCAGTCGTATTGGTTCTCTGTTTCTGTCGTTTGCATTAGTCCTAGTGTCGTTCGGGTGATTTCACGGCTTATTGTTTGTGGATTGGTCTGTCTAACTACGTTTATTCTCTTCATTTTTTCGGTTAGTTGTTCTATTGAGTCGGTCTCGATATTCAAGAAGCTTTGTAGTTGGTTCAGTTTCTCGTTATAGTGATTCATTTTTTTTTTTACAAAAATTCAATTTTTAATTATTGGTTTAATTATTCTATTATTAATATTTAATTTATTGATTTTGTTACCTCATTCTTTTATTATTTTCTTTTATTTGGTAATTGAGTTGCTAATTCTATTCTATCCATTTTGTTTCTAAATTTTTTTTTTTTTTTTTTTTTTTTCCTTCTATTTTAAATTATTAATACTTTTATTCTATTGATTTTTAATTTTATTTTATCCCTTTTATAGTTAATTAGTTTATTTTTATAATACATTTCTATTTATTTCCATTAATTTGCAAGGTCGTCTTCGCGTTTTATTTTCTGTAATTTAGTTGGATTATTTCAGATATTCTCGTGATTTTCTCTCCGATTTACATTATCCCCATTCCTTTTATTAGTGTAGTTTTTATTCTAATCTCGGCTAGAGTTTTTATTTATACTTTCTTTATTCTAATTTCCCTGGGTTTTTATCTTTCCAACTGCGAGTGGTCTTAATTAAAATCAATCCCGGCTGAGCCCCCAAAAATCATGTTGGCGAATAGGATTGGTTTTTTATTTATTTTTTCTAGGGTTTTTGTGCATCTACCCCCTAAACGCCATCACGATTATTATTCTATCCCTCCTATGTACCCATGGTGAGTGCCATGTTGGTACTGTACATAGAGGTTGAAAATTCATGAGCAGGTGAGCTCCATTGCTAGAACTACTCCCCATGATATTTTCGCTTTCGGGTTCTGGACTGCCGATGGAAGGTCTTACGTCTTTCTTTTTCTATATCCTGGTTCTTACTCGTCTATTCTTACAATTTCTATACTTATTTGTCATTTTTACGCGTTGTTTATAAAAATATCCTTCAAAAATTTGGGCAGCGTTCCTCCCTTATTTTTCGGCAAATTTCCTATTTCATTTGTTCAATCACGGAACCGACTACATTTTTCCTAATTTACCTTTATCTTTCTCTATATTAAAATTTTGATCAACAATTCCTTAACTCCCGCTACGTTTCCCATGATTTTAAGTAATTACAACCCTCTGCGATCACTTCAATAAACGTTCCTCTCTTCTGTCAGAATAGATCATTCAACTTTTGGAAAACTACTTTCAAATTTACATTCCTAGCCTATCCTATCCTTTCCTATTTGATTTTCTGATTTATTTTCCAACAAAATTTTAAATTTTCCCTACAAAACTTTATTCCTGCTTAACTAAAGTCGCACTTCCCGAATTTTATTCCGACTCGCTCCGGCCACATTTTCAGCAGCCGCCTCGAGTATACAACGGCGCCCTGCGTAGCGGTCCTGTGCACAAAGCCAGAACCGACTGCGAACTGCCGAGGGGTTCACGAGGCACGACCCACGAGCTCAACTAAGGGTTTTCACCCACTAGCCGGCACACTGTCCGTCCCATGAACCATCTTTTTAAATACTTAGTATAAATAAGATTTTAGGGGGATTTGTCAGTGGCACCAAAAGATTCCACGACCATCCAGAATAAAATCAAAGTAACAAGACTTCGAAATATATATTTATACAAGAAAACAATACTTACAACCAGATTGGAAAAATTGACATGAATTGGCATACAAAATTTTGTCTAAGAATGATTCACTGCTAGTCTAAAAATTTCTAAAAATTTTTTAAAACTTTTCTGCCGGACTAAAATTTCTAAGTCTGTTAAAATTCGGTTAGATTTGGTCTGTTAAATTTGGTTAGAAATTATGAAAATGACTGCCGTATATATAGTATTTTTGTGCCTGTGTGCGACCAATGGGCGATTTTTCGCGATTTTTAGGGTTTTTTAATTATTTTATTAATTTCAAAATATTTTTTGTAATTTTTTATATATTTTTTCTTTATTTTTTGATATATTAATATTTTATTGTTGGATTTTATTTTTATTATTATTTTCTTAAAATATTATTTTTTAAACCCCAATATTTTGTTTTCTGGTCGCCTCTTCTGCCTGTGTTTTTTCTAAACCTTATTTTGCAAGGTTTTGGCAGTTTATTTTATTTTTCGTATGTTTCTTTTTGCATCTGTAGGCATTTTTCCGAATTTTAATTAATTATTTGTTTTATTTAATTTTTGTTATATTTTTAATTTATTTTAATTAATATGTTTTATTTTATTTTTGGTTTCTTCTTGCGGTGAGTGCTTATGTTACGGCAGCCATATTGACAATTTCAAAACTACATTAATCATTTTGTTCTAACTTATACAATTTTCACTTTTTTGTTTAAATTGGTTTTGTAATTTTTGTTTTAATTTTGGCTCTAAGCCCAACATTAAGAAGTATGTGTTAACGTTAAGATTTTAAGAGTGCCCACTGAACTACTCGGTGTAATGGAATTTAGACGATATGAGGTTTAGATTTTAGGTCAAATTTTCGGAAGATGGGTGAAAGGGAGCCAGCCAAAAGACTAGTTTCCGATCTTCCCACTACCCCTATAGATTCAATGATTTGACGTTCAAGCCTTTCGTTACACACAATGGGACCCTCGTAATTTAATAAGTTGTAGATTATGTGGCTTTGGGCTGAAACGATTACGATAACGATTCATAAGTTGTAATTTGTTTCATAACATTTTCTAAATGACATCTCATTAAAACACATACACTTCATTTCGCCAATAACGCTCAAGTATTGCTTACTTAGAAGAATGTTTGAGTTCGTACTACGAAGAAGTTATCGGTAATAATTGATCCTCGAAAGAGTTTCAAATCGTTGATTTCAACCGAATAGCGGTTCTCAGATTTTCCTAGCAATTAACAATTTAATTGAGAGAAAAAGGCATTGCTCACTAAGTGCATTAAAATCTTGTGAAAATGAATCGGTATTTATACCTATTTTGTGACCCTAACCTTGCGTGTTCGTTTTGATACGTTGAAACAAAATTTGACCTGATTTTAATTGTAATATCTAATTCTAATTTTTCTATTTTCTTCCATTAAATAGATTATTTATCCTTATTATTTTTAATTGAATATTTTTAACCAGAAATATTTTATGTTTAACCTGTTTTATTTGTTAAAAAGTTGGTTTTATAAATTAGTTTATTTTTGGTCAAATTTTCATGTTATCTTACATTAGCAATAGCGCTCACTTTTTGCGGACGATCTACCTACACGAACACACCACCAAAGTTGCTTACCAACGGGTGCCGAGTGGTAAGCGAAAAATATTTGTATAGGGTGGTTTGCGTACCAATCATATAGTTTCAAAATATCAACAACCAAAAACCCACTATATTTCTTGTGCGCACATCTGGTGGGAATCCTTTGAAAGTGGCCTAAAAATCTTATATCTTTTTACCCATCTGTAGTATTTGCTTTTGTGAGTTTTTTGTTGTCTACCAGTAGCGGATTAACCCAACTTTTAACGACCACTTACTATAGCACAATTTCAACCTCACTTCCTAAATGTTGGGCAAAAACAAATATTTTAAATTGTTGTTTATCTGGCACGACATCCGATAAAATTAGGGCGTGCAAAATATAAATGAATGAAAAATCATCGAATATAGCCTATTTAGCATTAAATAATACGAAAGGTAGAAAAAAGAGTAAAAAAATACAAAACATATGTAAAAACTAAATAGAAACATTTAAAAAGAATCGAAAAACATTAAAATTTAGCAAAATTAACCCATTTCATCAAATTGGCTCCAAACTCATAAAAAACGCTTATATTTTAGAAATTAACTTTGAGAATGAATCTTAAAATGTAATTAGAAACTTTAACAAAAAAGAATCATGAAAATTTGACAACTAGTGGAAAAGTGATGAAATATGGTAAAAATGTGTAAGCGTTTGTTTTTACCTAATCAAAAAACATGCGTGTAAAACCCCCTATATAAGTCGATGCCAGATCGACACAATTTAATGTGAATGCAATTTTCTGTAAAGAATCATAAACTGTGCAAGAATCTTTCACAAATTTTCTGGAAAAGTGAGGAGATTTTTATTGTTTTTATTTTGAAATTTTGTTTTCTTATTATATTTTAAACTTTATTATGTTGAAGATTTCGAAACGAAATCTCTGAAATTCTTAAGAAATTAATCCAGTAAATTTTGATACCCCGTTTATGTAGACCTTTGTAGGTCAAATGATATTCTTGAAATAACATATATTTTATTCTTTGAATTATTTTAGTCAATATTTTATCTCTGTGGAAATTTTGTTTCCATCGTACTTGACTTATAGGAGATGCCTTATGATTAAATTCTCACATGATTCATAATGACCGATTAACTTTATAAAAACCGAATTTGATTATCATTTATATTATAGATATTATTATTATTATTAATTATGGTCCATGATTTTTAACCATATGATATCGAGAGTAACCACATGAATGCAAGCTAGAAAAATGATTGTTTACCAAACTGGTTATCAACCAGTACTTAGGTGTGGAGGTACCAGTAGTAAATTGCAGTTTGCCAGGTCAGTTTTCTACTCCAAGAATCTCAACGCCAGACCCTCGGTAGAGAGCGATTGGTCACGAGAAAGGCTTAAATAATACTCAAGAATAAAACAAAAATATATGACTCAGAAAAGAAAGAAGAGTAATGAATATCATAAAAAACATACATAATAATAAAGAGAGAAAGAAAAATTATTGCTACAAGAGATAGGTCAAGAAAGAAAGAGTTCAACATCAAAACAACGTATTGCCAACTATCATCCCGAAGCTAGTAACTGAATTAGTAATCAGGTATTAATTATCAATTCTGAAAATACTTAAATAAAGTAAACTTTTATGAAAAAGAATTTCATTATTTTTCTTATTTCTAAAAGAATACGAATTTTTTTTATATATAAATTTTATCATTAATTTAAAAAGATTCTTTGGAAGCTGGGTCAGGTTCACGATGACCAAGATTAACTAGTTCGAACACTGGGAGAAACAGTCGCAGTGAACTATTTTGGAATGAGATTAATAATCTTAGAAATTTACCACAAATTGAAAATATTGAAAATATCGATTTGACAAATTGCTTTAATTGTTAGCCTTATATTTTAAATATCCATTGGATTTTATAATTATTTTGATTTTATTATATTTCAGGTATCGAGGAAAAACAGCCACTTGGAAACCCACCGAGAAAACAAGACGGAGATCAAAGAAAATCATATTTTGAAATCCGATACATATTATTAAATCTAATAGCATAATTGTGTTTACAACCATTGATTTCGACTATTTTGTCTCTAATGATACTAATTTAATGAATATTTTATTTTTATATACCCCCATCACCGAAGGAGATTCCGGTCATAGGAGAAATGTCTACATAGGTCTTCCATAGACTGAAGAGGACAAATAAAAATTAATTTGTTCCTGAGGAAAATCACTTTGCTTTAATTATATTCTCTTAGTTTATATTTAATGAGTTTTCTTTTATAAATAATATTTAATTATAATTTTCCTAGTTTATATTTAATGAGTTTTCTTTTATGAAATCTTACAAATAATATTTATTTATATTTTTCCTAGTTTACATTTAATGAGTTTCTTTTTATGAAATATTATAAGTAATATTTAATTATATTTTTTATAGTTACCTTTAATGAATTTTCCTTTATGAAACCTTAAAAGTAATATTTAATATGCATAAAAATTAAAAAGGCATTAAAATAACAAGCATTATATTTAAAAAAATCAAAAAATAAAATATAATACCCAGTAGTTGTCATCAATATATAAATTTCCAAATGCGACGAAAAGAAAGAATTTACAATTTTCTTTTGATTGCAAGCAGCTAGAAATTCCTAAATAAAAATTAAGTCAATAAAAGTAGAAAAAATATAGATTATAGAAATATCTCAACAGGAAATTCCAATCTATTTTTAGAAAGGAATTTCTAGTTGAAATCAATAAAATTGAAA
Organism: Schmidtea mediterranea; assembly: GCA_022537955.1. NCBI lineage: Eukaryota > Metazoa > Platyhelminthes > Tricladida > Dugesiidae > Schmidtea > Schmidtea mediterranea. The sequence continues at coordinate 258,905,710 of CM039679.1, forward strand.
ACTTTGAATTTAAAGTTTTAAAGAGAAGGGGTCGTAAATTAAAATTTTTGGACAAATTTTTTGATGGGAACAACATGATAAGGACCTCTTACATATTTCATTTGACCACAAAATTTGGAAAACCCATAAAATAAATAAAATTCCATCAAAAATAAATGAAACTATTGGTGGGTTTATGGGTGTCGAGATTTTGATGCTATATGGTTGTTACCCAGACAACCCCATACAAATTTTTTCGCTTACCACTCGACACCCGTTGCTAAGTAATGTTGAAACTGTGTTCAAGTGGGTGGATCGTTCCCAAAGAGTGAGTGCTATTGCTAATGCTTTAATTGACTGAACGATCCATGGGTCCAACGAGCTGCCGATAGGAAACATGTGCTTGATTTCGATTTTTAGGTCCCGTTGTTCTCCTATCTTCTTCAAATGTTAATTATACTGTAATATCATTTATCGTTATGTCTATTCCTATAGTGATCCTTGTCGTTGTCCGTATTATTGATTTTACTATGGCCTGTACACCCTTTGTTGTGTTAAATATTCTCACAGTATCTCGCTTACCCATATCCATATTATAACTACTATGTCTACTATTATTGTCACTATCATTATCATTGTTACTATTATATGTATTATTCTAATCCATTGTCACTGCTACTACTATTATCATTATTCTTATTACTATCATTAGCATTATATTTATTATTATTATTATTATTATTATTATTATTATTATTATTATTATTATTATTATTATTATTATTATTATTATCATTATTGTTATTGTTATTATTACTATTATTATTATTACCATTATCCTTACCATTATCATTATTAAATAATTTTTTGTAGGGATCTGCCCTTATTCCTCAGCTTATAAAAATATTTTAATTATTACCGAAAATTCGCGCAGCGTTCCACCCAAATTTTCCGTCTCAACTCAACATAACTTGTTTAGTTCTTAAATATTATTTAAAATACTCCTTTTCATGATTTTGGTCGTTCGGATTAATCTTTTTCCGATGGCTATTCATTTTAACTGTTGCAACGATTTCGTAATTTTCCCCGCTACCCTTTCCTTCTCTTTGTCCTTATGATCTATTTGTGTTCACATTGTATTTATTGAGTGCCCACTGGACTACTAGGTGTTATTGATTTTGAGCCAATTGTCGTTTAAAATTTTAATGTTTATTTTATCGAAATTGAGTGCAAAGAAAATTGAGCCAAAAGACCCACTCTCGAGCTACCCTCTTTCGCTATTTAGTTAAATGATTTGACGTTCAAGCCCGTCGTTACGCACGGCAAGGTCTCTCGCGGGCACGAGCTATTGGCGGATGAACCGCACTTACACAGTTCAATAGTGTGTTTGATTTTACTACTTTGTGATATGTTTTGGCTGTGGGCCTAAAAATAAATAAATAAATATTACCATTTAAATTTGATAAGAGCTTCGATGCATAAACGTATATTCTTCATTTCATATTTTCATCACAAAGTTTCATAAATAAAAACATTTGAAAATACTACTGAAAAGCAAGACCACAAAATTGACATCTGCATACAGAAATCAGTCTGACCATTTACAAACTAACGCTAAATCCAATCTGTCCTTGCACACAATCTGTCATTTTTGTCTTGTCTTGTCAATTTGTCTGAAAATTTGTGAAAACACATCAGTATATATATACCTATAATTTGACCTTAATCTTGCGTGTTATTTTTATTGCGATAAAACAATATTTGACCTTGAAATTATTTGTGTTATCTAAATAAAATTTTTATTATTTTTATAATTTAAATTAGCAATTTATTTCTTAAATTTTTAAATAGATTTATTCAACTAAAAAATATTTTATTTTAACTCACATTGTCCATTAATTTTTACTTTTATATAAATGGTCATTTTAAGGTCAAATTTTCTTGTTATTATGTTATTTTTTATGTAGATTTCGTGCGGTTCTTGATGCATTTTGTATTTATTTTATTTTACTTTTATGTTTTTTGATTTTATATTTATTTATATTCTCTCAAATTTTAGAGTGTTTAGTTGATGTTGTATGTTGTATTTTAAGTTATATTGGTGCTGGGTTTTTGTGCTATATTACTGATACATTCAAAGAATTTTCAAGGCCGTTTGTGTTCTGGCCCAACACTATCTCTATTCCATGAATTACATTTTTATAATGCTATCATAAATCATAATAATCAATGTTCCGAACCGATTCTCAGTTTAATTTAAATACACATAAAATTTTATTGAACAAAAATCAAGATAAGACACTGGAATTCAAGAAATTCAAACGAGATGTAGCCTAATATCACGATTAAGCTCTGGAACAAAGTCAACGAGCTGAGGCATTGATCTGTCGATGCCGCAGGATGGAAGAAACTTTAACGCGGCCGAAACAAGCAAAGAAATTAACCCAACATAATGACCTGCTGAAACTGCAATATTCCGAAATGTCCATGAAATTAGATAAAACTAAGAATGAGAACCAACAACTAAAATTGAAAGAGACCATTCAAAACGAGATTGGCCACCACCCGTCCACCACTACTATCACTTGCATCGATCGAACATTTATTTTTTCATGCTCAAGTCAATCCATCAACGTAGATCACCATATCGGCAAAACTAAATCTAATAAAAATCGTCCCATCAAAGCCGAGAGAGAGAGACGCCGAAGATTAAAGACAGCCAGACTAACGAGACCAATGAAGAAATTCACGTCACACATCACAAATCAAGATTGATTAGTTAATTCAATTTTATCTATTTAATAAATGATTTGTATTGTTATTTTGGAAATCGTTTTGGAACTAATTCAAATAATTTAATAAGCAATACTAGTGAAATAAGATAAATTCATTAAATAATCGACTTTATTTCAATTGAACTAACTATAAGGGGACTCGAAATCATCTGGGCGTGAATACTTTTTATGATAGCTAGTGAACCCAAAGGTTTTCTAGTGTATTAGTAGTCATGATAGTGTTCGGCCAGTACAGATTTTTGTTTAAATGAATTGGAAACAGCACGCAAACATAAAATGCAGATTTAAAATCAGACGCATAAAACATCAAATAAACACCTTAAAATGCGAGAGTAGGTAGTTAGTGGCACTCTGGGACCACACACCATTGCATAATAATATAGGGGGATGGGGGGGGGTTCTCGTGAATATTTTTTGTGTATATTAATTACTTAATGGTGTAATTTTTGTGTGCAATTAATTTTATTTTTGTGTGTATTTTTTCGAAATTTAAAATGTATTTTTAAAATTAAATTTTAAGTGTATTTTAAGAAGATAATGTGTATTTTTAAGTAAAAATTTATTTTCAAGTTTTGAAATTAATTTTTTAAGTATTACATATTTTTAATTAAAATAATTTATATGAAAATTTTAGTTTGATTTTTGAATTAATTTTTAATATAATTTTTAACAAAATAATTATTAAATTTTTTATGATAAAATATATAATGTTTTAAATGATTTAAAATTATATTTAAATAAAAAATGATATTGTTAACATAAAATAATAATAATAATAATAAAAATAAAAATAATAATAATAATAATAATAATAATAATAATAAAAATAAAAATAATAATAATAATAATAATAATAATAATATTAATTCATACAGTTTAAATCTTTATAAAAAAACTATAAACACATAAAATAAACTCGTAAAAGATCAAAATTTTTAAACTTGGTAATAAAAATAAATCAACAAATAAAAACAAATTTATACTGTAATGTTTATTTAATAAAAATCTTCATCTTCTTCATCGTCGTCAGTGAACTGCACATCGTCTATATCTATTAGTTCTTCCTCGTAGTTAGGTTGATGAATTTCATTTGTTGTAATTTCGTCACCTGATGCATTTTCTCCAATAATTTCATCAACAGCGACAATTTCTTCATCAATGTCAATTTCTCCAGATAAATTTATATACCCTTATGCTAAACTTTTATTTTTACCCACCCAAACCCTTTTATCATCTCTATTTGTTAGTGCTACTTTACTATTTTTAAAACTATAAAGTTGATGATTTTTTGTTCCTATTCTAAATTGTGGTACCGAAAAGACTGAGTTTTTCTCATAACACTCTTTATAAGATTTATGAGTTAGATCGGTATCCTTTAACGAAATACCTTAGCTTTTTGACAAGAAGATTTACCTAACAAACTGTAACATTTTGGTCGAAGGAAAACCCATTCGTCATAACCTTCTCCCTTACTTTGGTCTTTAAATTTTCCAATGACCGAATCAAGTTTATTAGAATAAAGTGGATGAGTAGAAGGGTAATTAGATGTATCCAAAAATTATCCTTAACCATTTCAGACAAAAGAATATCTACTTTACAATTTTTAATCTCGAAGAAGAAAGAGTCTGTATCTCCAGCAACTATATTGATCTCACAGTTAAATTGTTGTCGATATTTTTCCAAGTCCTTATACTGAAGCTCATACATTCTAAGTTTCGACAAGTCAATCACTGATTGTCCTATATAGCTTGGTCGATCTAAACATATCGAATCAGGATTTAACAACGCAGCTATAAGATCATTGTCAATTTTTATTGATATTTTAAAGGTAGGTTTCGAAGTATAAGTCACTAGTTTTTATCATTTGTGCAAAGACGCAAATTCATTCACTTTTTCAGATTTTCAACAGTTTTTCCATATAAACTGTTATTTAACAACTTATAATAATTTTTATCTAGTGTATTTGTACTTTTAGCTCAAATTTCAGTGTTTATATCAATGTACTTTTTAAAAATATTAGACTGTTTGTATCTTACTCCGCGATTAACATGTGTCACTTTAACACCGAGAGACATGTATAATTTTAATAATCGCCAATGAATTACATAGTTATATTTAGGATAATGAGTCAGCAACAATGTTTTCAACCTTTGAACCCTCAGGTTTTATTTTCACAGCTGCAATTGGAAAATCATCTAACTTAACATGAAGCTCAGAATGAATTTCAAGATCAACTTCAAGAGTATGCCCATATGACAAAGATTCAAGATTCAAAGTCAAACAATCAGATAATATTGTATCAAATCCATCAAATATCCAATTAAATTCACCACAAGGTAATGGTTGACTTAAAGTCCAACCATATAAATTATTAATATCAATATATAGTAAGTCTGTGTTTTCGTCGGTTTTAACATAGTGTTTATTAACAAAAGTAAGACCACCTCTAATACCTCCCTCATAAAAGCAAAACATTTCATTTTCTGTAATTAATTCTATAGGTTCATCCAATGACATTAAAGCAGAAGACCACGACATTCCAGAAATTCCAAAATAATTTAAAGGTTCTAATCTATTATGTGCTATCGATTTCGCTCGAAACTGTTGAAAAAAGTCTGCCAAAAGAAAACAATCTAGTTTCAGGTAAACTTTCATATAATCAAGTAAAGTCCTACAATTAGTTTCATCCCAAATAAGCAGAGCATTTTCATATTCAGCCTCAGTGACACCTTTCCAAATCGGGGGTAATTCATAAGTATCATGAAGAACATCTGAACTAGTTGCAAAATTATATAAAAAGATCCCTTTTTCATCAACTATAGTCCCTGTAAAAGCTGATCGAGTCAAAGGTAAAGTTGTCAGAGTTTTAACCGCTTTTGCTAAATAATCATTTACAAATTGATAAGAATCAATAAATCTCACACTAATTTTTCCCAAGTGAGCAATTAAAGAAATAAATTTTTCAAATGTTAATGGAATACATCCTAAAGCCCAATTTTAAATTTACTCAATAAATATTTTAATATATGATGCATATCATATCCCTTTAAGTTATGGAAAATAATTGGTAAAACTTTATTTATTTTTCTATTAATATTACAGTCATTGCAAGCAGCACCCAAGTATTCCTAAGTAAAATGATCATGATCTCTCACTGGATCCACAATATCTTTCAAACAAAGATAGCATTTTATACATGTATCAAATTGAAACTGTTGTAAGGTTGTTAAATCTTTAATTGTTTGATTTCCCATTTTATAATAATACGGTAATACTGTATATTTTGCTATTTTTTCAACTGTTTTTAAAAGTTGTTCCACACAATCTTCACCTATAAATTCTTTGTATATTGTACTCCCATCAAAATTATTTATTAACAAAAGTCCTGCCGAAATGGGTAAATGTATTTGATGGTGTACGTCATCCTTTGGCAAAACAGATTCGAAATCTGCATATATAACATATGGTGGGGTTACAGTTTTGGACCAATAAGTGAATTTAATAAACTTATTTTCCGGGAAAGTATATAAAGTTGTCCCTAACTGATTTCTGATACATAACATCTCATGCTTGTCCATTGATTTCTTATCTCTAAATCCATTCAAATATCTATGACACCATAATGATCGAATTCTTTCTATTGTTTTATCTTTACAATTCAATAACCTATTGAGTGATGTAATTCTTACATAATGATATTGTTCTCGTTTATTTAATAACAATAAATTAATAATTGTTCCTTCAGAAACTTTGGACCTATGAAATTATGTTTAAAAATGGATGTTTTAAAACAAAGTCATCATGTTCGGGTTTAGCTGTTTCATCATAACTAAATATATTAATTATTAGTCCTTCGTTATTTGACTCAAATTTTCGAATACCATTTAATTTCATGGGCATATCATTTGGTTCATAATTTAATTCATTTAGATACTTAGTGTAACTACAACTATCTTTTCTATGACTACTAACAATCTCATCTTTTTTAAGTATTGACAATATGCTATAGATAAAACATAAATTATTACTATTGTTTACATTAATTATACACTTTTTGTTAGCCAATTGTTTTGGTGTTTTTATATAACTTCTACCACTGATGTTACTTATTTTTGTTACTATAAAGTAAATTTCAGTTATTTTTCTAATAACCCAACTACTCCCTAACTCTGTTATTGAAGATATCTTTTCATTTATCTTTTGAATACCATCGTCAAAGAATGATTGGGTAAGTGGTCTTGCGCTGTTGCTAATATTATTTAATTTTATTTCTCCATCTTTCTCAAATTCAATTTCTATTCCAAATTGAATTTTTACATATCTAAGTTCATCTATTATCTCTCTTAACTTGTTTATTATCTCTATAGGAAAAATAATTTCTTTAATGTTCAAGTTGGTCGTATCTGTACTAATTATTTTATGTGTACCTCGTAAGTCACTTTGAATTATAGGCAAATTTCCTCCTATTTTTATATTGTTATTTTGTCCCATTTGTACCTCTTCCATCTCTCCATCCCATGAATCCATCGATCCGATATCTTCAATCTCTTCAACTGCTCTAACCCATGAATCCATCGATCCGTTATCTTCGTCCGCTTCATTATCGTTGTCCGCTTTGTCCGCTTCATTATCTTCGTCCGCTTCATTATCTTCGTCCGCTTTATTATCTTCGTCCGCTTCATTATCTTCGTCCGCTTCAACAATTTCGGCTGATTCCATTGTTTCATTCACCATTCCAATATCGTCATTTACAGATTTCAAAATACTATTTATAGAATCTGTTGTATGTTCACTAATGGGTTCACTTATAGGGGTAATTTGGATGCTGCTTAATTTAATTGCTCCTGGTTTTTTAAATAATTTAATTTTTTTAACATTAAACTGTCGCAAATGATTTTTATGATGGTCATAAAAGTCTAAATAAGGAATGGGTTGGGAAGTTATGCATACGGGACATATAAAATAAATTGTATTATGATATTTTTTACTATAATACTCTTCCATTTTTTGTGACATTTTATTTTATTATGCACAGTTAATTGACAATAATTGGGGTATAATTTACCTAGTAATAAAAAAAAGTTAATTAAATTATTAAAATAAATGTGCAAGTATGCAACCAATATAAATCGCTTATTTACTATAAATAAAATATTTTTGATGAAAAAGTAAGAATGTCAAAAGTATATGAAATGCTCCTAGAAGAAAACAGTACAGCTGTTATTGGGATGACATTTAAGCTTCCTGTTTAATACCTTCAATACAGTATGAACTATTTAAATTTCCCTATTACATATACGTTCAAAGTAATGTTTATTTTAATTTAATTTGATTAATTATTTTTTAGGAATCGGTTAATTTAAAAGCTTATGATTACAATATTATGATTGGAAATATTGAAGAGGAAGATCGAAAAAATATTTCAGATATTCTCCATTTGTTGAATAACGAAATTGTTTTTAATGAAAATTTTCATTTATTAATTGTGAAAGTCAATTGAAGGATCAAGTACAAGATAATAAAAAATATAAAATTCGAATAATTATTAAAGGAGTCAAGATTAACAATTCTATTATCAAACCTATTTGGAAAATTCTAAATGTTGTTGAATTATTTTTTTATCTTTTGTATATTTGAGTTTTGTTGATTTTTATAATTTGTAACTTATAGTAAACACGTCATTTAAAAAAAGTTTACCTGGAGTATCTATTATTTTAATAAAAAATTTTTGAGCGGATATAATTATTGACAAATTATATTCAAAAACTTGTTCTCTTATAAAATATAGTGGTCAGTTTTTAAATAAAAAAAATCAGGGGGGTCTGTCTTTATTTTTGATTAATAATAAAAATAAAGGGGCATCTGTCCTTCATTATTGCTAAAAATACATGTTTTAAATTTTAAAAAAAAAAATCAAGGGGTCTGCCCTTATTTTTGATCAATAATAATAAAGGGGCATCAGTCCTTCATTATTGCTAAAATACATGTTTTAAAATTCAAAAAAAATCAAGGGTCTGCATTTATTTTTGATCAATAATAATAAAGGGGCATCAGTCCTTCATTATTGCTTAAATACATGTTTTAAAATTCAAAAAAAAAATCAAGGGGTCTGCCCTTATTTTTGATCAGTAATAATAATAGGCCTCAGTTGTTCATTATGATTAAATATATAACATGAAAAAAATATAATAAAATCCAATAAAAAACTTACATTTTCCAACATTAATTGCATTATTCCCTTCAGAATCAGAGAATGGCAACTTCTATCTAAAGAAATATTAAATCAATTGATAATTTAATAAATTATTACTTGATTCGATATTTGTTAGTATTGGTTGATAACCTAATAATAAATTAAAATGAATTTAAAATAAATTCTAATCTTACTTAAATTTTGATAACTTGGATCATTTTGGATGAAATGTGGGTAATTTGTGTAACCTAATAATAAATTAAAATGAATTTAAAATAAATTCTAATCTTACTTAAATTTTGATAACTTGGATCATTTTGGATGAATTGTGGGTAATTTGTGTAACCTAATAATAAATTAAAATGAATTTAAAATAAATTCTAATCTTACTTAAATTTTAATAACTTGGATCATTTTGAATGAAATGTGGGTAATTTGTGTAACCTAATAATAAATTAAAATGAATTTAAAATAAATTCTAATCTTACTTAAATTTTGATAACTTGGATCATTTTGGATGAATTGTGGTAATTTGTGTAACCTAATAATAATTAAAATGATATTAAAATAAATTTTAATCTTACTTAAATTTTGATAACTTGGATCATTTTGGATGAATTGTGGGTAATTTGTGTAACCTAAACATAAAATTATAAAAAAAAATAAAATCTTACTTAAATTTTGATAATTATTGCCTTCATTTACAATTGGAGGATTATTTTGTTGATAATATTCAACATCAGTTTGTTGATAAAATCCATTTTGTGGAAATAATAAATTATCTAAAATTTAAAGTAAATTCGTATTACAATATAAATTAAAGAATTACTTGATTCCTATTTGTTATTATAACTATTAAAGTTGTTCATTCGCTAAAATTGTATAATGTTAATAAAAAATTAAAAGGAAAAATTAAACTTACAAATTAAACGAGTTTGTAAATTATGATAAATTATAAAAATGTTTTTCTATTTATTCAAATGTGTGTATTGATTTTTGACCAATCAAAATCAACACATATGCACTTGTATTAATCAACACACATTACCAATCTACACAAAATCATTTTAGGTAATAAACACAATGATACAAAAATTTATTTAGATAACATTGATTTTAACCAAGCTAAACAATGTTTGCCACAAGTTTTGGTCAATGGATTCTGATAACGAATTCGATTATATTCAATTGGCATCAACATTGATTCTAGTTTTGATATCAATAAAGGGGGATAATAGAATCCCATTGGATCAAATACATCTATTTTATCCGGTTTCACGTAAATAGCAAGTCAATGTTCTCCACTGAGATTTGCTGATTGAGTATTTACAATCAAAGCTTTGTTGATATTGATATATGGAATTTTGTCCAGTGGAAAACACCAATAAAATTTTTCCAAATTAATTTTTAGCAATAGTTTGTATCTGAATAGAACTAAAATTAATTAAATTAACTAATTAATTAAATTACTTACTTCATTTTTAACCATAACTAATAATACTTTGGTTTATAGTGTGTGTTCAACAATGTTTGTCAAACAAGTACTGTACGGCTTGATGTGATTTGAATTTCTTTTTCAAATACTCCGTATACAAGTACTGATACAGATTCGGTTAATGGATTTTCAAATTTTATATCCAATCGTAAATTTCCACTTTGAGGTAACTGACTTTGATTAAGATCAAAATCAGGTGCCAATACAAATGTAAAAAAGGGATATTTATTTTTAAAGTCTGACAAGGTAATACCACAATTCATATTTTTATTAAGATAACCCATATTCCTAACAATACTTTGCATATAGCTAGAACTATAATTATCATTGGCAAAATTTTGACCATATTTTCACGATAATCATTTCCTTTACTTAATGTTAAAGACTTGACATTAAAGTGTTCAAATATTGAAAATGTTTCCAAATACGATCCTCCATATCTTTTATTCCCTTGGAAAGCAACAAGAATAAAATTTGGTAGTCGCCTATCACCAAATATTTGCTCCTTATAAAATGAAGATGATCCCATTGGCAATGAAAATTGAACAACTTCCTTACTTTTCATTGGATAAATTGCATTTCTATTAGCAAGCCCAATTTTATGACCAGCTAAAACTGAGGTTCAACACGAACTCTTCTAACCATCAACTTTGCATCTAATAATATTATTTGTGGAATTATTTTTGTACATGTTAAACTTCTTTCAGTATTGGATCTTGTTAATTTAATTTGAATACTAACACCAGGTAATAAATATTTTGGTTGATCAAAGAAATCTAATTGAAGTGGGGAACAAACACTGATTGGTTTTGATTTTGAAATCCAAATTTTTCTTTTTGTGTCCTTTTCATCGTAACCCATTCCACCTAAACAAGTATGTTTTGTATCGTGATTGTAATTAATAATTGTTTCAATCATTGCCTTGTATGCGAATACATCATTACTTCCTTCAATTTTAGTAGAATTAAAAATTACTTCAACATCTTTAAAAAGAGTTTGGAAAAAGAAATTGTTTGCAGTAACATCTGATTCATTAGATAAATTTTCCCCATTGCTATTTACAACTTTCATTTGGATGTAGCGTAATGTATCGTTCAAATCCAAGTATTCGGTTTGAGAGCTATTAATGTAAAATTGAATTGAAGTGTTTCCTGGATCTGTAATTGAATTCACTGGATAAATATCTTCAAAAGAACCATTTTCAATTACTGCTTGAGGAGATGGTCTATCAAAGATGCATAATTCTGATTTTGCACTAATCATGACTGGAATATAGTTCCGTATCCTTTCATTCTTTTGTTTATATGTTTCTTGATAATTTTTCGACGTTTAATTGTTCCACCTTTTTGTTCTTTATTTAATACATCAGAAACTTTGTTAATAACAGAAGGTAAGTGTTCCATTACAGAGGGCATAGAATCTTTAATTTCTGATATTGCATTTGATTTTAGAGCAGGTAAGAGTTGTGCATTATTATTTATTACGTCATTAGCAGTTTTCATACCAAAATTTCCGATACGTTTAAGAATAGGTAGTGCAAATCATCCAATTGTTTTTAACCAACCAGATCCATACTGTTTACCTACAAAATAAGGTAAATCCCCACCATTTTGATGAGTGCTATAAAAGTTTACAATGTCTGGATTACTCATTTATTTTACGGAAATGTAATGTCAAGTAGGTTTTGTCTTGTTTAACAAATATATATTTTCCACTGTCATCACGAATATTGATTTCTATATTGTTTATATACGAGGATGATACTGGTAAATACATTGGATTTTTCTCAATGAATTGAACAAGGTCGTCTTTTTTATGTTTTTCTATCCAAACACATTTAAGAAGGGGAACACTTAATTCACCCACAAGAATTGGTTTAATAATATTTGTATAAATCATCATTTGTATATTTCTTTGCATTATAGTTGGTAAACTAGATCCAACAATGATCTTTTCACTATAAGATTCCTCAATTAATCCCAAACTATGAGCCAACAGTTTACTAAATTTAACACTTTTAACATCTTCTTCCAATTCAATTTTAACAAGTTGATCTTGTTTAATTTCACAAGACTTGAAAGGATGGGGATAAGATGTCATTAACTGATCAGTGACTTGTGAAAGTTCAGTAATGAATAAATTTTCTTTAAATGTCTCAGTATACTCTACATCATAATAATAAGTTAATCGTATAGTATCTAATTTTGATTTCTTATTTGGTATACGTATCTGATTCAATTCATCATTAAAATCTACTTCTTTTTTATTAAATCCCAAGTAATTAGCTTCTTCAATACTATCAAATGTTATTTTGAATGGAAAATATTTACAATTAATGTTCAAAATTTTATTGTCAATATATATCAGATAAAATGTAGAGTTGTGACTAATTGTATAGTTTCCTTCAATATAATAAAAATATTCGTAACTATTATGTAATGTACTCTTGGTATATTTGATACAAGAGTTGTTATAAAATGGAAAATTATTGTGCACAAAAGTGAATTCAGTAAAAGGAACTTCACATTCACCATCCAAGTAAATCTGATTTGGAAATTCTACATTAAACTTTCCAGCTTCATTATTTGGAAATGTAAGTGGACAACTATTACTGGGTAAATTCACGTAAAAATCTCTTTTATTCATTTACTTTTCTAAAATGTAACGATAAATGTGTTTTGGTATCTTTGCTAAATTTTATTAATTTCCCACTATCATCTCGAATATTAATTTCAATGATGTTTATAGTTGAATACGATACTGGATTCTTCATTTCTAATTGTACAATTTCTCCTTGATCATATTTTTTAATCCAAATTGATTTTAATAGTGGAACTCTAACATCACCAACATTTATTGGTTCGATAATATTTGAATAAATGAACATTTGTTGATGATGATGTAATAATTTTGGAATTTTAGTGCCTAGTATAGTTCCTGTAAAGTTTGAAAATTTTAATCCCAAAGATTTAGCTAAATTTGTGTTAAAAGATATATTTGTAATGTCATCTGCAAGTGTTATTTTGACCAATTCATTATCTCGAATTATCAATTCTTTAAAAGGAGAAGGATTAAATGACAACAAATGACCTTGTAATTCTGATAAAGTGTTTATGAATAAATTATCTTCAAAATATTTTTCAAATTTTGATTTTTCTTCGTAACTTATAATAATCCCAAATTGTTCCATAACACCATCATCAGTAAATTTTGGTAATTTTATTCGACAATGATCCTCTTCACAAATGATTGATGTAGATTTTAATCCAAAATTAAACGCATGTTGAATATCGGGGAATGTTACTTTAAATGGAACATGCGGACAGACAATAACCAAATTCTCATATTTTTCAATAAATATGTCAACATCTGGAGTATATTTTGGATTTATTAATTCATAAGAATGATTTTGATTATTTATTTTCAAATACGTTATTTCACTACCACTCTTTACAGATTCATAACGTATACAAAAATTACTATAATACGGAAAAGAATTATACACAAAAGTGAAATCAATTATTGCAACTTTCCATTCACCATCCAAGTAGACAGAATTTACTTGTACATTAAAATTACTAGCTTCGTTATTTGGATAAATAAGTAGACAACTATTACTAGGTAAAATCATATAAAACTGGTTTTCTTTCATAATATTTATTTAATCAATTGAGATGAGGATATTCAAGTTGGAGTTTCGTATCCATGCCACTTGACGTAGTATTGTTTATATTTACCAACATTTTTGGTTTTTAAAAATCTTTTGAATTCTAAATATTGTTGGGATTGGAATGACTTGGAGTTCTTGTTCGTAGAATTCTTCACTAATTTCTTTACTTTCATGATCTGCTATTAAATACATTACTGGATTCTGTTTTGTATCTATTTTCTTTATTACATATACTTCATCGCTCCAATTGTTGTCAAAATTCTTGATGAACGGAGAAGTACTGATTTTACTTATTCTTACATGATCACCAACCTTGTATTTTGGCTTATCGATTTTTTCTTTCTTTAATGTTTAGTTTCTGTTGGTGTCTGTAAAGTCAACAGGTCTGAGACCATTTAATCCTTTATGTGGCGAATGATTGTAACTAAAAAATAATTTTCGGTAAAACATGTATCCAAGTTTTATTACCTTGATGCACAAAGTATTTTTTCAATCTTTCTCTCAAAGTTCGATTAAATCTTTCCACATAACAAGCTTTGAATTGCGAGAATATAGAGTAATGATTGGCTTTGATAACTTCTTTTACTTTGCTATTATAAAATTCTTTACCTAAAATACATTAAAATAAATAATTAATTAAATTTATTACCCAAATCAGTCTGTAGATTGTGAGGTTGTCCGTCTTTAAATAATTTTTTAATTGCAATGGACATTTCATTAGCTGATTTAGTTTTTGTTGGAATAGCACGAGCATACATGTTAAAATATATTTGTACCCCTTGTTGATTCTCGAATAAGGTATCATTTCCATCAAATCCATTTGCCACAAATCATTGATTTCTCTTGTTTTGTATGGTCTGGTTGGGAATCTTTTCAACATTGGTTTATTTAAACTATATGCTAGTTGGTCCGATAACCATTTTTGAGTCTCTTTTTTAGAATTAATCACTCTTTTTGTTAATTTTTCTACACCACCAAAACCATCTGGATCTTTTGGATTTGTCCAGATTGTTTTGAGTGGATTTTTGGTTAATTGATCCTTCATTATTACAACAAGATGTTAAAATATGTACAACTTTATCTGGTTTAAAGTATTGTAAACCCATTAAGATCTTAGGGATGAAATTGCACTAATTGCGGATAAAACTATAGGAATTAATGTACCCAAGAACCCACTCTTTTGTTTATACATTATTCTTTTCATTAAACGTCTGTTTTTAGTGTTTACCAATGATACAAGGGATCTCTTATGTCTTTGTAATACCACTCTTTTAGCTTTACTAATATTAACATTACCCCGAACTATATTTACAATAACTTCAAGCAAATCGTCAATAACAAATGAAGGGAAAGCTTGTAAAATTGCAATTCTTTTATTATTTTGTGCTTTTACCAATGCATTGAAATATGGTAGACTACGTTCAAATTTCATGTTTACTAATTACAATTAATTATTATTGTTTATAATTTGATCCATTTCTTTTTTAAAATCTTCTTCTTTTTTAGATTCTTCTTTACTTTTGATTTGGTTTTACGAATAACTTTTTTGGGTTGAATTTCGTTTTTGACAAGTACTTTTTTAAATGACATGATTGATAATCATTTATTTGTTTTCAATTTTGTTTATAAATTGTAACCCCTTTTTCATTAAAAAATATCTGTTCGGATACATAAATCGTCACTACATTGTTGTGTAAAGTCAAAGAATAAATATTCATGGGGAACGCTTGTAGCATCTTGGAATGATTCAATTAAAAATTTTCTATTGTTTGGATAAGCTTGCCTGGCTAAGAAATCGATAATCGTTTGATCGCGAGGATTTTTGAAAATAACTAGGTATTGAACATTTAAATTACTAGTTCGATGACTTCCTCCTTGATGAAATAAATTTTGAGTTATGAAAATAACAGTAACTCCGCACTGTCTACTGATTTTTGTGAACAAGTTATTGAAATCTTTTTCCTTATTTGCTTCTTGATACAAATCATCTATAATTATTACATCGCCTCGACGTAACCTAGACGACCAGTTTTTATCAAATCCCTTAACTATTGTCATTTTCAATTTACAAAACTGATTTTGTGTCAATCCATGTTCTTCGTCTGCACCTCTATGCCAATATATTTTATTGAATTTTGATTTGAACATGTTTGACTGCAATAAATTACATACAAATAAAGTTTTTCCGCTCCCACTACGCCCTACTATTTGATATACTGCATCATTTCTTAATTCCATTTAATTTAATTTAATTTAATTTAATTTGTTTATAAATTAATATACTGATTCATTTATTTTGATATCAGAAAATGATTAGTAATATTAATTATAGAGGAAAATGTGAAGTAACTGGAATGAAGTTCCCTACCGGAAAACCTCAACATGTAGTGGATAGAAGTGGAAAATATCCAATCTTATTCTTCAAGAGCGGAAAATGCAGAGTAATGGGTTGTAAAAGACCATTACAGGAAGGAGATCTCAAATATCAGATTCAAGATTTACAAATTCAATCATTATCTTTGAATATTGACATGGGCTGTAGAATCAACTTGAACGAATTGTCTACCAAAACACAGAACATTTACGAACCGGAACTGTTTTCTGCATTAAGACTTGCCAAGTATAATCCACTTTGTGTGAATGTATTTGCAAGCGGAAAAGTTGTTGTCATGGGGATAAAATCACTTGAATACAACAACCTAGTACATGAAATATTTAATTTTATAAAATAAAAATTAATAATCTTAATACTGACGAAGAAATACTAGATTATTTATTAAGTACTGATTGTGTTTAAATAGATTCAATTCTGACGATTGTAAAAATTAAAAATGATCGACAAGCAAGAAGCATACGTATTCGAAACAATTCTGATGAAGATGGAAGAACTGTTTCCGAATATGAAAAACAAACTTTCCTTTTGTGCTCCTGAATACTTGGCTACACGGATCTATCAAATGACAGGAATCAACATCGAAGAAATTGTACGTATGCACTACGAATCAGTTCAAGGATCTGGTTTGAAATGTTTAGATGACTGCATTGTTTGTGCAGATCCCTCAATGTTGACTTGTCCATTTAGATGCAGATGCTGCAGAGACTACAAGAAGAAGGAAGTTGTACATATTTTGTTGGCTGAGCTAAGAAGAGCTTACTATAAGCAAATTTGTGATGATGTAAATAAATTTTGATCTTTTACGAGTTTATTTTTTGTGTTTATAGTTTTTATAGAGATTTCGATCTTTTACGCGTTTATTTTATGTGTTTATAGTTTTTATAAAGATTTTAATTGGTGGAAACCCAGCACCAAGATAACTTAAAATACAATATACAACACGAACTAAACACTTTAAAATCTGAGAGAATATAAATATATATATAAAATTAAAAAACATAAAAGTAAAATAAAATAAATACAAAATGCATTAAGAACCGCACGAAATCTACATAAAAAATAACATAATAACAAGAAAATTTGACCGTAAAATGAACATTTATATAAAAGTAAAAATTAATGAATTAAATGAATAAAAATAAAATATTTTTAGCTGAATAAATTTATTTAAAAATGTTAAAAATAAATAATCAATTTAAATTAAGAAATAAATAAAAATTTAATTTAGATAACACAAATAATTTCAAGGTCGAATTTTGTTTAATCGCAATAAAATTAACACTCAAGATTAAGACCAAATTATTGGTATATATACCGATGTGTTTTCACAAATTTTCAGTCTTATTTTTCAAAGAGAAAATTTCAATTTTAGTTGCAACTTAGCTTTAGAAAATTAGTTGATGTGCGTAACTAGTCGAGAGCCATGCATTCAGGCAATTAACATGGGTAAGTGTTTTGCCTGAACACGACCACTCTCAGCTAGTGTATAATTATTGATTGAATTTTTCGACTGGAATTAATAGAATGTACATGGTGAATTTTGGAATTAAATTTATTGAATATACGCAGTGAATTTTCGAATTAAATTTATGGAATGTACACGGCGAATTTTCGAATTAAATTTATGGAATGTACACGGTGAATTTTTCAAATTAAATTTATGGAATAGATACAATGATTTTCGAATGGTATTTACTCACAATGTTTTTATGAATTATCAATTGCCGTATGTGGCCGAACGAATTTAACGATTTAATAGCTGAATAAATATTTTCTATCTACAACCTTCGTGCGTCGAAACTTTTATTCCAAACACTATGGTAAAATTTATTTATGAATTCTTTTTCGGCCCACGGCCAAAACATACAACAAGAAAGCAAAATTACACATAACTAGCGAACTGTGTAAGTGCGTGTATAATCGCCAATAGTTCATGCCCGTGAAGGCTCCGGCGTGAGAACGCAGGAGCTGGAACGTCAATATTATCCGTATATAGGGGAAATTGGAAGGTAAGGGAGTAGTCTTGTGGTTGCTCCTTCATCATCCGTTTCCTGAAAAATTGACATACATTTTTAACAACAATCGGCTCAAAGTATCTAACACCGAGTAGTCCAGTGGGCACTCATTAAATATAATATGAACATAAATAGATCATAAGGATAAAGAAAGGGAAAGGGTAGCGGGGAAAATTCCGAAATAGTTGCAACAGTTAAAATGCATAGCCATCGGAAAAAGATTAATCCGAACGACTAAAATCAGGAAAAAAAATGTTTTGAATATATATAAGAATTAAATAAATTATGTTGAATTGAGACGGAAAATATGGGCAGAACGCTGCGCAAATTTTCAGAAATAGTTAAAACAGTAAAATAAGGGCGGATCACTGCTCAAATTTTCCGAATACATTAAAATACTTATCAAAAATAGAAAAATAAAAGCGGAATACGGCTCAATAATTGAGCGAATATCCGGATAAGACCGTAAAATAAGGGCGGAACGCTGCTCAAATTTTCCGAATCAATGAAAAAACTTTATCGAAAACTATAGAATAAGGATAAAATCGTAAATTAAGGGTGGGACGCTGCTAAAATTTTTCTAATTAACAAAAATACTTTATCGAAAACCGAAAAAATACAGATGGATTACGGCTAAATTTTATAAAAGAAAAATATTTCTTGAAGCTGAGGACTAAGGACGAATCCCTACACAAAAATTAGTTAATAATATTGATAATAATTATAGTAATTATAATAATAATAATAATAATAATAATAATAATAATAATAATAATAATAATAATAATAATAATAATAATAATGATAATAATAATAATAATGATCATGATACCTATAATAGTAACGATAAAAATTATGATGATAATAGTAGTAATAATAATAAATATAATAGTAATTATAGTAATAAGAATAATAATAAATGTAATAGTAGTAACAATTGATAAGGGTAATACAGATAATGACAACAATGATAATGCTAATGATAATGATAGAGAGCATAGTAGTTATAATAGGAATAAGAGTAAGAGAGATAATGTGAGGATAATTAACATAGTGTTGGGCTTAGAGCCACCATTTAAACAAAATAAAAATAAAAATCTAAGGTTAAAGAGCGAGATTAATGAAAAGAATCACGGAACATAAACATGCACCGCATCAAGATATTAAAAATCAATAAATAACATAATAACTAAACAAAATAAAAACACAACAAAAATTAAATAAAACAAATAATTAATTAAAATTCGAAAATGCCTACAGAAGCAAGGAAAGAAACATATGAAAAATAAAATAAACTGCCAAAACCTTGCAAAATAAGGTTTAGAAAAAACATAGGCAGAAGAGGCGACCAGAAAACAAAATATTAGGGCTTAAAAACAATATTGTAAGAAAATAATAATAAAAATAAAATCTAACAATAAAATATTAATAAATCAAAAAATAAAGAAAAATATATAAAAAATTAGAAAAATATTTTAAAATAAATAAAATAATTAAAAAGCCCTAAAATTGGCTAAAAATCGCCCATTGGTCGCACACAAGCACAAAAACACTATAAATATAGTGATGAATTTCATTAAAATCAATCTTATGCTTTACTGATAACTTTTCATTTTGAAACTTGAAAAAATCCGAATCACATAGAGTAAGGAATTTTGGTTATTTGATTGTACATTTATGATAATTATAACGTTCTATGTTAATGTTTCATTTCATTTTTAATAATAAATATATTCTATTTACTATGTTCGGACCCGTTAAAATACTATATTTACGTATCGAAATAGATTGGTTCATGGGACCGACCGTGTGCCGGCTAGTGGGTGAAAACCCTTAGTTGAGCTCGTGGGTCATGCCTCGTGAACCCCTTGGCAGTTCGCAGTCGGTTCCGGCTTTACGCACGGGACCGCTACGCAGGGCGCCATTGTATACTCGGGGCGGCTGCTGAAAATGTGGCCGGAACGAGTCGTCTAAAATCATGGGAAGGGCGAAAAGATCTCAGTTAAGGGAAAATTAGGGTAGACCGTACTTTGGTCTGAAGTACTTTTTGAACATTCCGAACTAGAAAATTAACGAAAAACTGGGTAGCACGGATAGGAGTCAGGTCAAAACGACAGAATTGTTGTATTTAATCGGAAATAATGATTAATAATTTATCATAAATAAATGATTTGAAAAGAACTCATCTTACCCTTAAGTGCCTCACGGGAGAGCAGCACAGTTGTCCGCTCTTAATTTGTTCTTTGAAAATAGGCCACGGAAAATAACGAACCTAAAATCATCCAGAGAAAGAAAGCCACTCTCGTAACTCCAACTTATTATCCATCGGATACCTAGATAGGTGGTCAGGCGAATGACCTAAGAAATTCACGTCCCCTATGGACAAACAACTGAGAAACACTTAGATAGATTTCCAGAACTAGAAAACTAGAGATAAAATCCATACGGATCGATAGATTAAATTGTTGTCACAAGTCATATTAACTCTATGAACCGAGACCACTATCGTAGGCCGGTTTAAGTCCAGCAGATAAATCAATAAAATCAGACCAGTAAGATTCACCATCATTGGATATAGTTGGAATTAGTTGTCCTTCAAGAACAGGACGCCCATCAGAAATTTTTAAGTAAGCACCCATGACAAAAATTAACTCTTCATGATAATACAAATTTAAATATTAACTAGTTAGAAGGTCAAATTATAAATGTTCGCGACGGTACCCTAAAATCTGAATCGTAACCCATAAAATTCACAATCCTAAACATCTAGGTTCGCAGAGCAGAACTAAATATTGCCTGATTTGAATTTATGTTATTAATATCAATGTTTTTCTAGTGCAAATCCAAATATTCT
This sequence comes from Schmidtea mediterranea, assembly GCA_022537955.1. NCBI lineage: Eukaryota > Metazoa > Platyhelminthes > Tricladida > Dugesiidae > Schmidtea > Schmidtea mediterranea. The sequence continues at coordinate 258,927,106 of CM039679.1, forward strand.
ATACTAAAATTTCTATCTCTAAAATTTATGATAATGTTATTCATCTAAATTCGGTCTACTGTAACTTAAATTCGGAATCATTTACAAAATTACCAAGGACCCCAATATAAATCGCCTCCTAATAAAACCATAAAGGTTTGCGATGGTAATAGAAATGCTAACCGCCTAAAATCGAGAACCGTACTATCTAGGATCATAATGTAAACTCGAACCTTAATCACCTTAAATTAAAGCCCGTGAGGCTTACGCATATAATCTGAATCCGCCCAATAGGCACACTACCATCAATTGAGTACTTATGACGACCCTAGCGTTTGAAGTTCACCTAGTCCGGGTAATTCACTAACCATATCGGGTTGCGTTTGTCTAAATACCCAAATAAAATGGATCGAATGTCCCCGAGCACCCCCGATACTCCAGTTCGTCAGCCTCGTTTTTAATCTTCCACTATCAGTTTTCTTTGTATTTTCCTTTGTACTATCTATCCCATTTTAAACAGAATTTTTCTTATTTCCATAGTATGACAGAAAACGAACCATCAATCTCTTCGACAAGGATCCCTCGTTTACCTCCGTCAATTGTGGCCCTCAGCCACAAATATGAAGACCTGAAGATCCAACACCGTGATCTTCAGGCGAAGCACAACAGAATCAAGGGAACCTGGGCCCCGCCGGAAGTCATCCGGGGGCTCCGACAAAAAATCATTCGCCTAACGCAGGCCCGCGACGAACTAATCGCCGAGTCGCGCGCCAGCGTCTTTTGATTAGAGAGCAGTCCGTGGCACTGCACCGGGCATATTCGGATGCGGAACTCCGAATCCAAGTTCCCAGCAACGTTCGGGCGGAACAACTCGACATTGTTCCCGCCCACTACCTACCAACAATTGAAGACCAGTATCAATCCATCGCAACCACCCCCGCGCCAAGCGAAAATCTCGTTTGCTTGCCACCTCCCAGGGTTGCAGAAAACCCGGAAAATCCATCTGCTCCTACGGCCCGTCGCCGGCCGAATCGAAATAAACGAAATAGGGATCTTCGTCGACAGGAAGAGGCCCGTCTGCGGGGCACTCAACCACTCGAAAGGGGGGATCCATTAGAGGATCTGCCACCCCCCTATCGAGAATTCGACATCTCCGAGTTCGATCCGGAGATACGCTATGCTCCGCGGGTCGTATTCTCCTCTCCTCCGGCCTCCATCCACATAAACCTAGTGGAGGAGGAAAATGAACAATCTACACCGATCCGAGTATTGAGTGACCTCGATCTAGACCGGGGAGATCCCTAACATCGGTCCCCGGGGCGAGATTGCCGGTCCATCCTCTCGAAGGGATGAGGACCCACGAGGTGATCCTCCACCATATCGGCCACCCAAGAGAAGGCGTTTCTCGACTGACATAGACGCAGAGGAGGATTGAAAACCGGAATCATCTACATCGTTCAGAACATATGGATCCATCTAACATTTTTGACCTCTTAGTGGTTTTGTAGTTTCCGTAGTTTAGTATTGGTTTTTTTGTTATTAAAAATTGTCTGGATTTGATTTTCTTTATTAGTAGTGCTAAATAAAATTCCGTTTATTATTTCTCGAGAATCGGAGTATCGAGGGAAAAGGACGTGGGAATGCGCCTAAATACCGGAACGATGAATTCCCCCTTGTGATTTTCCACGTCGGAGTTAAGGATAATCGCGGGGATGAAAAGGGTTTTTTTTTGAAATCAGAGCGTAAGTCCTTCTATCGGCCGCTGTAATCCGGGAAAGACGAAGGTCCTTCGGGGAGTAGTGCTAGAAAAGGCGCTCACCTGATCGAATGGCATTCGGCTATTGTGCACGGTTCCAACGTGATTTTAATCACGGGTGCATAATAGTAGTTAAAATTGTGTGGCGTAAGGAGGAGTTAACCCTAGTGATTAAGAGCGCGTGAAGCGAAGGTGTCTCAAGGATTTAAAAGTCAACACTCCCCTACGACCAACATGATTTTTGGGGGCTCAGCCGGGATGATTTTAATTAAGACCTCTCGCAATTGGAAAGATAAAAACCCAGGGAAATCAGAATTGAAATAAACCGCTAACCACAAATACGACACCCCGAACTAAACAAATAAAAACACACAGTAAAATAACCTAATTAATTATAAAATAAAAATAATGAGATAAACCAGAAAAATAATAAAGGTAGTAATAACTCGCATAAGGAACAATAAATTTAGAAATAGAATAAATAAGAGTAAAAGTAGTAGCCCAACCATTAATAAAGAAAAATAATAAAATAATGTAGGAATAAAATCAATAAAATAAATATTAATTTTAAAATAACAAAACCAATAATTAAAAATTGAATTTTTGTAGAAAAAATGAATCCCTATAACGCGAAACTGAACCAACTACAAACCTTCTTGAATATCGAGACCGACTCAGTAGAACAACTAACCGAAAAAATGAAGAGAATAAACGTAGCTAGACAGAACAACCCACAAACAATAAGCCGTGAAATCACCCGAACGACAATAGGATTAATGCAATCGACAGAAGCAGAAAACCCATACGACTGGTATCGAGAAAGGATTAATAACCCGGAGTTGAATATAAAATACCATCTAATAGAAAAACAAGTCGAAACTATACCTGACGTCTTACAAAGCATAATACGCCGAGAAGTAGCACCATTACACCAATGTTACATTTGTCAAACGGAACGGATAAAGGTGCTGATACTCCCCTGTGGACATTTCTGTTACTGCCAAAGATGTGCAGAATCATTAACAATTTTTATATTATGTAAAACTGATATTGACGAGAAAGTGGTAGTGTATTACGAATAAAGTTGTCATGAAATAAACGATTAGTTAGTTACCCTTCTTCCTTACCCATATATCTATATATATAAAACATATGAACAATTATATATTTAAAAGTAAAAAACTAAAAATATAAAGAGTGAAATGAGACGTTACGAACATTGAAAAGTAAAGCATAAGGGAAAATACCATGAGCTACCTTCGAGTAGTGCGACCTAAAGCCAAATCGGGAGGGGATAACCGATCACCCAGAAGAGAGATATAGGACGAACTGTCGACAAGTTTTGCCCAGTTGAAAAGTTACTGTGGTAAGACTGATCACCTTACCGTTGCAGTAGTGGATCAACAAAGCCGTTTTGTATTTTAAATCTGGGGGGGTAGGCGAAGAACTCTCGAAAAAGGCAGAATGTGAAGCGCGCGTATAAGAAATAAACAAAAGAGTAAAGAGGATAAATAAAAAACAACAATAAAAGGAAGATAATTAAGAGCTCAAATAAGGGATAAATAAAATATGAATAGAAACGAGCAGGAAGTCGGCAAGAAAATATAACAAAATGGTAAGCTCGCATTATTTCGGCTGAGACTGACTTCGTATTACAGAACAATAGTTCATTCGCATTACTTCAGCTCAGACCGACTTCGTACTACAAAACTCGGTCCATTCGCATTACTTCAGCTCAGACTGACTCCGTATTACAGAACATTGGTTCATTCGCATTACTTCAGCTGAGACTGACTTCGCATTACCGGACATTGATTCACGTGCATTACTTCAGCATAGTCTGACTTCGCATTAATAGAACACAGTTCTATCGTACTAAGTTAGCACAATCTCAATCCATAATAATAAAACATAGTTCAATCGTATAAGTGAGCAGAACCTCAAATCAGGTTAAAAGAGCACAGGCTCAACGAAACAACGGAACGGAGATAACATAGTAAAAGATAAGGGAAATAAAATAATATAGGGATAAGACAAAGGGAAACGCGAAGCGCATGATAAATAAAATAAGGGGGGTAATAGGATCTGGGAAACGGCATAGCCGAACGATTTATTATAAATAGATAATTACTATGACTATATAGATAATTGTTACTACCCCATATAGATAATTAAAAATCGACGAAAAATGAATTGAAAGGGAAAAATAAACGTATGGGAATTATATTAAACGGGATAACACCTGGGAAATATGAATCACTATAATTATGGGTACTATAATCAAATCGAGATGGCGAATAAGCCGAGGAAAAGAAATAAAAGACGATAATAAAGGAGAAAAAGCAAACGAATAAAAATAAAAGAAATGAAAAATAAAATAATAAATAAACTCAGTATGTTTATTTGAGACGGTTCGAAAGATTGAAAGCGTGTAAGCGGATTATGCTACACGGTTCATTTTTTCGTTCTAGAACTCAACCAAAGCAACCAAAGCAATCAAAGCATTCAACGCAAACAAATTCGCAGACAATACAAACAAATCAACAAAACACCCACGAACACAAACAAAACAAGATAATACAGGAACCGAATCAATCAATATTCGACGATAACAAGGAACCGACGACAAATCAAAGCTCAGTGAAACATTCGCAACAAAAGAACCGACTACGGACAAAATTACAGACGAAACAACAGATAACAGAACGCGACGCAACAAATCCATCAAAGTAAAAGAAACCACCCAAATAGAAGCTACCGAGGAGAGAACAACATTACGATCGCGCAACAGCTATCTACTTTCAGGGAAAAGCGCCAAAAAATCGAGATCGACCTCAATCGCGAGAAAACTACACAGAGCCAATTCACTCGAAGATATCGATTCCAACAGCCAAGAATCAGGCGGCAAAGAAAACCAAGAATTAACAAGGACCACGAGCCAAACAAATATCGCGAATGAGAACGAGAATAACAATCAGCAAGGAACAAACATAGAAATCCAGCAACAAACCGTACCGAATAAGTCGGGAAATCAATTAAATAATCCGGAAACAACAAACAAAAACAATATGGCCGAAAATAACGGAAACCAAAATAAAAAAGACGGAAACGAACCAAACAAACTGGCAAAAGCGAACGAAACAATTAGTGAATATCGGGAAAAATTTCGAGGAGAACCGTTCAACGGGAATGCCAATAAACTGAACACGTTCCTAAGGAATTTTGGGGTATATGTAGAAGTTTGTGGATGGACAAACGATATGGTAAAAACTAGAATGCCACTATACCCATGTGACAGCGCACTGGATATCTTTCTGGAAGCAAAAGAAAGAGGAAAACCGCTGAATAATTGGAAAGAGATCCAAGAATTCTTAAAACTAACATTTGGAGTAGCAAAACTGACAAACCAAGGAATACAAGAATTATTTAACAGAAAACAAAGACATGGAGAGTCGAACACGATGTTCGCGAGCGAAATCAGAAGATTGGCAAAAACGGCAACCGATGGAAAATTTGATGAAGTCCACTTGATTGGCATATTTGTAGATGGATTGAGACGACCAGAACTGAGATCCGCAGTAGGGATGCAGATATTAACGACATTGGACGAAGCAGTAGTCAGGGCAAACCAGGCAGAAATACACCTACCATCACAAATCACCCTCATGCAAGACGAATCAATGATAGAAACAATGGCGGTAAAACCAGAGGAAAACGGACAAAATGATGCAAAAGTGAACCAATTTATACCAGGAGCACACCAAATATTTAAACCACCAGTACAAAGAACAAATAACAATCGCCCGAACAATAACTATAACAACGTGCAAAGAACAGGCAACAACGGCGGAAATAACTCAACGCAAAGTAAACAATGTAGAACGTGCGGAAAACTAGGACACTGGGAAAACGAGTGCTACCAAAATGTGCCATGTAGTAGATATGGGAGAAAAGGACATAATATCAACCGATGTGAAGTCAGGATCTGTTTCACTTGTGGAAAACAGGGTCACGTATCAAGAGAATGTAGAAAAGGAATGAATCAGAATCAAGGACCGCCAAGAAACAATAACTATGTACAATCAGCGCCAAGGCAGCCAAATATCGAACAGACGAAACAAGTGAATGTGATGCAGGAAATATCCCATCTTAAAGATATGATGGCAAAAATGATGCGAACAAACCAACCACAACAACAACAATCAAATATCCATATGATGCAAAGAGTTGAAAATATAAGAAGTAGAGAAACGGAAAGGACATAACAACAACACGCCCAGGATTGGCAGCAGTTACAAATGGAAGAGGAACGAGTGAGACAAGAACGATTCAAACAACGACAAGACAATCCGCCGAGAATAAATATGATGAGAATGATCAAAGATGTCAAAGAACAATACTGCTACAATATATATAAAAAGCTACCAAAAGATAAACTCGCGAAACCAGAATCAGAAGAACTAGGAGAAAATCAAACCGAACCAGATGAAACATTCAGACCAACTAAAGCAGATAAACGGAGAACACAAAAAATACTACTCGGAAAAATCAAAGAAAGGATAACTCGCGAGAACGAATGGTCAAACGAAAATGGGACAACGATAACAACCAAACAGACAAATGGAAATTCCGAATTAAAACGGGATATAATAGAGAAATCGATCAGCAATATAGAAAAAGAATTTGAAACCCCACCAAGAGGATTAACGAAAAGATTCATCACCAGAAGATGGAGAAATAAGTGAAACCAGCAGCCTGATGGGAGAAGCACTACAAGTATCCGAGAACGAGGAGCAGAATAAACCAATCATACGACCAATGAACCGATGGATTCATGATCGACCATTTTCACCAACAGAAGGAGAGATAAAACTAATAGACGAACTAATTGGAACTATACCCGAAACATTGATAAACGAGGAATTCATCAACAATGAAGTATTCAGGAGATACATGAGGTACATCTTACAACTCGAGGGATCGAAAGGAGACGTGATACCCGAACAAGAAAAACCACGGGTAAAGGCATATCTGGATAAACAAAAATTAGAAGATATAACGAAGTTCCAAATATTCATGCAAACGCCGGACTTCATAGAACGTATCTGGATTAAACAGCCAAACACCGATGAAATATTCGATTGGATAAAAGAAAGAATGGGAAGCTCCAAGAAAAATGATAACCTATACCATAATGGATGGTTAATAAAACCAGACCTACATCTAGTAGATGCACTAATATGGCCGGGTAAACCAACATACGTAACTCTAGAAAAAGAAAAAACAGTACCGGACTTCGGATTATGGGCAGAATACGCGAAAAATGAATTCGAAATCAATATCAAAAAAGAATTTACAAGGAGCAACCAAGAGAATATTTTGTAAAAACAGAGAAAAATTAATCACACAAATAATAGATCAAATCCACAAGAACTGGGAAATACTAATGTATCTCAAACCAGTAGAAATGAAAGTATGTATAGAAAACCTGCGAGACACGGTGATTCTCAGACACGCTAATTACAAGAATACGACACTAATTGGGAGATACGGAACTCGCCGAATAGGAAAAGAAAAAACAAAGGAATTAAAGATAAAAATAAAGTTACCAAAACGAGGAACAAACAACGCTAAAAATAAATAACAAAACGCGAGTAGACGAATTAATAAAAATCATCAACGAAATGATCATGGAACAAACAAAAGATCAAAGTGAAGATGGAATGATAGAAGATGTAGCCGTAAAATACCTTCATCATTATCTACACGAAGAAGATGAAATATATCTATACGAGTTGGGAATATGGGATGATGACCAAGAAATCAGAATAGTACCGATGGAAGAAGCTCGATGGGGAACAGATACCACGTGGGAGGAGATGGACGAAGTGGAAAAAGAAGGCCACCAAAAGTCCAAGAGAGTTATAGAAATTTATCGACAATGGCGGAAGGATCACCGCCTCAAAGAGAAGCTCAGCGAACTAGATACAAGGGAATGTAAACCAACCCCATGGAGGAAACAATGGAATGAACAAGAAAAAAGATGGGAACTAAAACCTGGAGCAATAGAAGAAGAGCCATTAGAGGAGAAGAAAGTTAACAACCGTGAGGGAGAAATCCCGAAAGGTAGAACGAAAGAAGCTGAAAATAAAACGATGCTCGAAAATGAATGTGGAAAAAATAAACGTAATGAAGAAACAAAGATCCCAACCAGTAGATATCGACGAAACACAAATAAAACTGGAAAACGATCATTGCGAAAAATTAATAGAAATATTACAGCAAGGTGCAAGGAGCCAGAGACGAGCAGCAACGACGCATGCGAAATATATGGCAGAAAATGGCGAAAACCTCGAGAATTTGAGAGAATTAGTAAAAGAGATCGAAGAATACAGAAGGAAAAATGAATGGTGTCCGGAAGTATTCGACCAAGTAATACGCAAATGGAAAGCACCATTGAAACCAATGCCAGTACCAGCCGAGCCCATGACAATGATATCAATGGACATACTAGGACCGTTACCAGAGACACTAAACGGAAATATATACATTCTAGTAGTCACAGATTACCTGACAAAATTCCCAGAAGCATTTGCGACGAATAACCAAAAAGCCAAAACAATAGCACAAAAACTTGTGGAAGAAATCTGTTGTCGATACGGAACACCAAAACAAATACTAACAGATCAAGGAACGAATTTCATGAGTGAAATTATGAAAAGAAGTAACCAACTATTTTAAAATAGCAAAATTAAGAACGTCACCGTATCATCCACAATGCAACGGGTTAACAGAGAGATTCAACGGGACACTAATACAAATGTTATCAAATTATATAGACAGATATCAGAGAGATTGGGACGAATATATCAATTTATGTCTACTTGCCTATAGAATGTCAGCACATGCCGCAACCAAGATGAGCCCATTCAAGCTAATGTATGGTAGAGAATGTAATATGCCGATGGATCTAGAGTATCAGCCGCCAATATCACAATATATGGAAGAAGACGACTACGTTACAAAGTTCAAAGAAAGAATGCAAGAAATATGGAGAACGGCAGGACTAAATATCAAGTTCAATCAGGAAAGCTATAAAGATCTGCACGATCAGAAGAGAAACGTTAAACCACATACTTTCAGTGTAGGAGATTGGGTAATCATCGAAACACCAGAATTGATTCCGGGTACGACCAAGAAATTACAAAGAAATGGAAAAGGACCGTACGAAATCCTATACGCAAGCGAAACGAACGTGAGAGTAAAATTGGTGAATAACCCATTCACCAGACCCAATATATGTGAATGTAGCAAGATGCAAAGCCATACCAAAAACAATAACAGCTCAACCAGAAGAAAGACGTATAATGAAACGGTCTCAAACCGCAAGGATATCGATGCTAAGATGTACTAGCCAGAATTACCAGTATATGGACCCAGACGAATACGACGAAGACGAGTACCAGGAATATGATGATGAAGAATGGGAAAATCACCACACGGGAAAATTGGAACCAGAAATAGCAGAAAACATCGTGAAAGAAGCTAAGACCCTATTACCAGAATGGGCTAAAGAGAAACGAGACATTGAGATATATGGAGGACTAATGAGAATAATTGACAAGTACAAACGCGACGAGCCAGATATCGAGCATATAACCACAATAACAACAAACTGGCCGATCCTATTTACTATTGGTGACAAAGAAAGCAATACCCCGCTACATACCATTATGCAGACGAACAATCACGAAAGGATGCAAGAAATAATTAACATATGGGAAAGGTTAAAAAAATCAGTCGATCCAAGAAATGAGGATGGAGAAACCCCACTAATGATCGCAGCAAGTAGAGACATCCCAACATGGATAATCAAAGCCCTACTAAAAGCAGAAGCAGACGTAACAGCAACAGATAGAAAAGGGGATACGGCGTTGAAACGCGTTATATTAACGAATATGCCAAAAAATCTGGGAGCAATGTTGAATTATGTAACCAAAGAAAATATCGATAACTTGGAAGACCTACCCGATCTATTACGTATTACATTGGAATGCAATAAGCAAGAAATGGCAACGAGATTAATCCAATGGAAACGACCTGATAACGGTAAATGGGTAATAAACACCAACCAAACGGATGAACAAGGCGAAAACGAGTTCATGAAATCAGCCTTATTTCAGTATAATACATTGACAGCAATATACGAGCTAATCAAGAGAGGAGATATACTGTTAACCAACTTCAGCGGGACCGAACAACAGGCAGCAAGAGAAAAACAACAACTGTTTAAATTAATAAGAGAATTCCGACATAAGGAACAGTATAGGGCTTGGGAACTACACCAATGCTCCAATTTAATGAGTCAATTCAATTACATCCAACGGTGCTATCAGAAAATCATATACAATTTGCAAGCCAACCGAAAAATCCGCCAGACACTAGCAAGTGAGGATATAAAACGGGAAGTCTTCAACCAATTTAGAATAACTCGAAAAGATCAGCTAAATGAAATGGTGCGAGCAGCAAGACAAATAATGCCCGCAAGGTTCGGACTACAAAACAGAACGCAAATACTCACAAGACTGGGGATAATAGCACAATCATACGCCATCTGAGACGAAATCGATCCGGATACAGAACTGATAATGCGAAAATTACCAAGAGCCTTTACCTTAACAATGCCATCAGGAATGATACCGTTATACACCGCCATACATCAACGACAAGACAACCGTAGCCTAAAAATCATAAAACTATTAGAAAAATGCGGGGAAAAGTCGAATAGAAGAGGGAAAAATGGCAAAACAGCGCTAATGTACGCAACACTATCTGGAGTAAAAATGGCAGTAATACAAGAACTAATAAGAACCAGATCGGAACTAACGGAGAGGTCAGACGATTGGAGTAACATACTGGAATTGGCAACTAACGAACCTAACGTAGCAATGATAAAATTTATAACAGAAAATGCAACGAGAAGAGAAATAGAGGAACTTTGTGCGGATACCCAAAGGTTATCATGGAGAACCATATACCGAAACAAAGAGGCTATAAAGATCTTGCTAAAGTGGAAAATACCAGGATCCGAGGAATATGCAATAGATATAAATGAAAGATATGAAGAAGGAGAAAATGAATTACTAAAAAAATTGATGATAAAGGAAGGAAACCCCAAAATAATCATGATAGTACTACAACGACCAGAATTGAGATTCACCGATAACATTAAAGAACAAATGAGAATCGAAAATGGGAAAGTAGAACTTATTAACCTGGTAGCAAAATGGAAAACCACGAAAACGAGGGTCCGAAAAGAGCGAACGACAGTAGATGAAATAATCAAGGCAAGGGACAAAGCAATAACGACCTATAAAACATTAATTAAGAAACTCAATGTCGGGGACGACATTTCAGCGAAGACCGGAGGAGATACAGATAATAATGATAAAAACGACGAAGATAAGAATAACAGAGAAAACGAACAAAACGATGAAAACGGAGAAAGAAACCAAGGAGACAAAACAAGACAAAGAAACGATAGGCATAACAACCAGGAAAATAAGAAAAACGACAAAAATAATAGAAACGAAAACAAAAAATAGAACTAAATTGGAAAAACAATCTATTAACATTCTCTATTGTCATAACAACTTGGAAACTAGCAGTAACCCAATACATACTGAACGATCAACGGAGGGACAAAGAGAATATAATAATGGAACCAAACCAGATAAAAATAACAAACATCGAAGGACAAGCAATAACTCAAAGTATGTACAACAAGCATCGAACAAGATTGGATAGGGAATAAAATATGCGAAAAGGAAATAACAAATCTAGGAGATCCTATATATATAAAAGGAATAAAAGCCCTACGACGATACCGAATATGCATCTACAGAGACAAGAAACGCACAAGATGCGTAATGAGAAAATCGCTAGGGAATCCAACGAGCAAAAGTACGCAGCCAACGACAAAAATAATAATGAGCATAACAAAGGAAACAGTTATAAAACAAGAAACGATGGTAACCGATTACAACAAAAAGCAAATGAAACCTTCGGAATGGGAAACAAATAAAATCAGAACCACCAATGATAAAATCGAAGTGCTAAAAATATATACCCATCAAGTGAACAAAATATGTATAGCAGAAATCGGTGAGGATGGTAAAGGAACAGGACAATGTCAAGGAATCGCAATAAATCCAGGAGACCAACTATTATTACGAGGATTGAAACCGCAAACTAACTACAGAATCTGCATATTCAGACCAAGAATAAAACACCCTAAATGTAAGACGGAAAAGATGGAACTAACAATGAGGAAAACCACAAACAAATGGGCAGGCGGACATGTAACGACAGCAATTGACTTCGACCAACAAGGAATCATCACCGGAGGAAGAAAATTGATAGTCACGAAAAATCTACAGGTACTACTAAAACGACTATGCCTGAAAGAAGTGACAAGCGAGAGAAATGAGATGTTACAATGTCAATTCCACAAACTTAAAGTAGACCATCTAAAAGAGATAAATCACCTAACCGCAAAAACAAGATATTCAACATGCGTATGGAGAAGTCTAAGCATACCAATATGTCCCCAACAAGAAAAGAATAAAAGCACTACGGTAAAAATGACTACAGTAACGTACCAGGACGAAAAAGAGAATACCACGGATGAGGAAAACAGAACCAGAAATAAAGAGGAAGACAGATATATCTCAGAAGCCCAAATGGAAAGAATAATGGAACTAATTGAGAAAAACCAAGAACCAACCGCAATAGAACAAAACATGAGAGAAAATATCATTACAAATACGGAAGAACCAATAGAGATCCCAAACTGGATACGAATAGTATGGATTATAAGCATAATAATAATCGCAGTAGCAACCGGAATCACAATGGGCATAACAAAAGCAGTCAACAGATACAAAATTAGACAAATAAAGATGGAGATAGCCAAAGAAAAATTAAAAATAAAGGAACAGAGATGGTGGAATGAGGGAGTTCGACAAATCGGAACCCCTCATAAAATGCAAAGGGTATAGGTAAAGGACATATGAGTGTATATAATGTATAAATTGTAAATATATCAGTAATATAAAGCGGTATGTATATTATATGAAACCCTGTAAATTAATGTAAAAATGAATTCGAGACACAAATACTAAACATAAAAACGACATTGAGATACGAATAACGAATACAAATTAAGGAAGATGGAACAGAATTACCAAGCAAGTACGAACAACGAAACAGTAATCGAAATGTGGAAACGGCAATATAACGCCCTAACGAAAGTGGTAAACACGTTACAAGAACAATGGACGGAGAACCAAATAGCGTTGAGAGAGGCTCTAAATACAAACATGTATCACTTAATAAACATAGAAGAACAACAGAGACGAATAAATGAAATGGAACGAGAATTACAAATATTAAGAACAGAAAATCAATGGCAGAGAAACGAGTTGCAGAGAGTAGCAGAAGAAACGGAAGATGAACCACAGGTAGAATGGAGGGAATGGATATTAAACCAAGTCGAGGAAAGAGTAGAACCAGACTCATCGAGTAACGTGGAGTAAAATGAAAAAGAATGTATATATGTAAAAAGAATAAAAGTATAAATCAAAGAAAAAATCAAAAACCCGAAAAATTATAAATACAGGTGTAAATAAAGAATACGAAGTTAATAAATACCTAAAACCTAAAACAGCCAAACTAACATGTAAATAATTATAGAAAATGGAACAACAAAGAACCGCGATAGAAGTCAATGAAATTATCGAGAAAATCAGAAAACAAACCCAGATACGAATAGAGGCGAGATTACGATGCGGAGCATGTACTAAATTGTTAAAGGAGCCAAGGCAAACCGAGTGCGGATGTAGATTATGCACTGAATGCATAATAGAATTAACACTAAATGGTCCAAAACAATGTCCAGATTGTAAGGAAACAGAAATTGCGTCAATAGGAGAAACGCAGGAAGATCGAGCAGCTAGTAGGGAAATAATGAACATGGGAATAAAGTGCCCAAACAAACCATGCAATTGGGAAGGAAAAATCAGAGAAATGAACAATCACATAAACCAATGCAATTATAAAAGAAAACCCTGCGAGAAATGCCAACAATCCATAATTGAAGGTGAAGAGAAACGACATGAGAACGTGTGCGAAGAAAGACGAACCAGATGCGAATACTGCAATATCACCGAAACATGGAAGCAAATACAACAGGAGCACGTAAACGTTAAAGAGGAAAAGATCTGTGAAAGATTCCGAGGAAAATGTCCAAACAAATGTGGAGTCGAGGAAGAAATAGAACTCAAAGAACATTGGGAAAGATGTAGTAGAAAACGAATAGAATGCCCAATGGCAAAATGGGGATGCAAAATAAAAATACTAAGAGAGGAGACGATACAACATGTGCAAGAGACGGCCGAGGAACACCTAAAGATATGGATAGATACTATAAAGGAGATGGACCAAACGATGATGAAGATGAAAATCGAAATCGAATCGCACAAAATACTGATGACAGAAATATTCAACACCAGAGAGTCATTCGAATTGGCACGAATAGGAATGTCAGAAATAGAAAAGAATGTGGAAAACGAAATGAAAAGGTTAAGAGAACATTACCAGAAACTAAGAAGTTACACACCTACGGGAGAGAACCTACCTATTGCTCCATATATTTGGAGAATCGAGGAATTCACAAGGAAATGGCAGAGAGCAAGGGATGGAACGGAAGTATCCATAACCAGTCCACCATTTTATTCATGGAAAAACGGATATAAACTGAGAATGAGGGTATACCCGAATGGAGATGGAGCCGGAAAAGACACCCACATATCCGCATTTTTTGTACTAGTAAAAGGAGAATGGGACAAGCTACAATCATGGCCGTTCAACAATAAATTGGCCCTCACAATAATGTCAGCAAAAGACGCACATGTGGAAAGACTCAAACCTGACGGAGCGCCCTGCTACAATAAACCAACAGCAGATATAGGCACAGCAATAGGGTCGCCAAGAATAATGAGACAAAACGTAATGTGGGAATACTTAGAAGGAGACACATTATTTATAAAGTGGTCGGTAGAAAGAGAAGGAACGGGAAGGACGGAGTAAGAAAGGAGGAAGGTGTAAAGTGTAAATAAAAAATAAATATATGTCTATATATAAATAATGTAAAAGTAGTACCATAAAATATCAAAATACTTGTGCATAAATTGAGAAAACAATAACTACCGCCAATAACAAAACTTAATTGTAAATATTACTTGCAGAAAATGAATAACAAAGAAATAACGATCGAGATAATAAACCATCTACCAGTAGTAAAGATGATGGAAATCATGGGTGGCGAGAACCAAAAAGCAATTTTTGTTAAAAGTAACGAGAGGGAAATGATGAATAAAATAAAAACAGAGACCGAGAAGTGCGAGAGAATGTGGCAACAATTACAAAATGGGCATGAAGGCAAGCTGATCATGAGACAAACTAACAACGTAATGAATAGAGTCAGAGAAATATACGAGGAAGGGATAGAAGAGTTCGAGAAATTGATAAAGAGAAAGATAGAACAAGATATACGAGAGGAAAAGAGAAAGTATGCGTCACAACAATTAGAAGAAACCCAAAAAAACCGAGAGGGAAAAACTCCAAAAACAAGTCGAAGAGCAAGAAACGAGAATGAAACATGGGGAAAGTTATGTTAGAGCTGCTAAACAAAAACATAACAGAGCTAAAAGAGAGAGCAAACGAAGTGAAATTAAAATACTACAAAGAGGTCATCAACGCAACTCATCAACAAAGACGAGCGAACAGATCATTACAAGAGAAAAGAGAACTCCAAACCAAAACACAAGAATATAAAAAGAAAGTAAACTTTGGGAAGGCAATGCTGGAACTAGCTAGCCAAAGAGGCAGTCGGCTAGAAGAAGAAGTGGAAGAACTAAATGAAAGATTAATAAAGAAAATTGACGAACTGGAAAAGATGAGGGCAAAATATCTAAGCCAGTTAGCAAGAGCAACGTTTAACCAATGTAGAACTGAAGGAGCCGGCAGAAGAAATAAAGAACTAGAGGCCCAAATTGAACAAATCGGGAAAATGCAAATCAAAGTAAGAGAGGAATTAGAACGTACCAAAAAAGAACAAACCGCACAAATAGCGGAATGGACAAAAGTGATAAGTGCAAGCGAAAGGAAAACAAATGGAGTATGGAAAGAAGCCAAAACTTGGAAACAGAAATACCAAGCGGCAATGAAGGAGCTGAAAGAATTCCCCGAAAAGCGTGTACCTCTCGATAATCTACAAATGTGGGAACAGCTCGAAGAGCAAAAAGTGGAAACAGAAAATTTACAAGCTCGATTAAAACTACAGGAAAAAAGAGAAGGGAACCTTAGAAAATTCACGACGGTAAAAGTAAATAAGCTAACAAAGATACCGGACCAAATGCGAAAATTGGCCGAAGGTAAAGAACAGAGCGATCTGCAAGTAGAAATAGAGAGGAGCAGATTGGAGTGCGCAGAACAAGAAATAGATAAATATAAGAAAATGTGCGAGCAAAGAGACCTCGCAATCCATCGACAGAAGGCACTCAGAGGATGCGAAAAAGAAGTCTTTGACGCAAAAGTGAGGGAGCTACAAGCAGAGATAGAGGGAATGAGAACCCAAAGAGACACCTCAATAATGGAAAGAGAGATAGAAGATCTCATTGAAGAGGTAAACCAGCTATCATATATGCTGGACGGGGAGATGAACACCTCACAAGGCTTACGGGAACGAATAAATGAGATGTTAAACATCCCACCCATGGTTTGGACCTCGCTCATACCTATGGTGCCAATGCCAATTATAAATACAAATGTGAACGAACCACTCGAACAACCACAAGAAACCGTGATAGATGAAGGGTTTGTGGAAGTTTGGGGCACATGGGTATAAGAAAAGTGGAAGAAAAGGTTGTAAAAAGTGTAGAAAATATAAATGTAAAATAAAAATAAAAATAAAAAATATAAAAGCCAAATAAAAACCCATAAAAAGAATAAAAAATACAAAAACCATAAAAAATAAAAAATTAATGTACAAAAATTGTAGAAAATGAATAACCAGAATAATTCAACAACAAATGAAGGAGAGTCCGGCGAGACCACTTACAACGTAAGCATCAAACCTATAAAGGTTGAAGTGGAGAACGAGTATCCACTACCAATAATATGTAAGACCGAGGAGGTAGTGGAAGGAGAAGGAAGTGAACAGGAAGAGATGATAAAAAAATATAAAGATAGCAATGGAGCAACAGATACAGGAAATAGACTGTATAACAAACCAATGGTTTCAATCACGAAACTTAATAAAAGCACTAAAAAGAGAATGCGAGGAACTAAAAAGACAAAAGGAAGAGGTAGAGGACGAAAACGAATGGCTAAAACAAAAAGTCGAACTAAACAGAGGTTGGGAAGAAAGAGTGAACGAGCTAAAAACCGAATTAGCTGGAAAATGGTCAAGATACGTATTGGAAGACCACTGGAAAACTCAAGCCAAGAAAATGAGGAGGAAGTATCAAACGGCAAAAAGATTAAACCGGGCATATAGAAAGCTCGAAGAATACGCAACGAAACAATATAAAAAGGTACAACAACACAAAAACCAAATACAAATATTAGAAAATACGAACGAGAGTCAGAAAACTGCCCTGGAAGAAAAAGAAAAAATGATTACCTTGATCCCTGAAATGAGGGGGAGACTAATGAAAGCCGAACTGATGTTGATGAGTAGCCCAACTCTGAGTAGTCACGACGAACGGGAATTAGATTAAAATAGCGCGAAAATTAACAAGTGTACGCAAATGTAAATAAACAAAAATGAGAGAATCTATAAATAGAAATGAACCCATGCCCACTAGTCTATCTACTCTTAATCGTCACCTTCATCAACAAATCAAATCCAAATCTTCAGAAATACCAAGAAGCTATCGAAATCACCCAAACCATCAGAACAGAACTCACCCGAATATGAAAATACTTCCTTCAAAAACCTTCGTGTAAAAATCTCAACCTCCACCTACAACAGAAGATCAACCAGCTCTCACAACTCGAAAATATCCTCCTACAAACAACAATATCCCCTCCTCACTCAATTCCGAACAATGAGAAGGCAAACAAATTTGAAATCATAATCCTCTGCCTGGGAATCACCCAAATCGTCATCATCATCGTCGCAGCAATCTGTCAAATCACCCAAATCGCAAAATCACACCAAAAATCTCTAGCAAAAAGAAATCGAAGAAGAGGAAATCGAATCAATCAAACAATGCGTGTCACAAAACCCTCTAACCCTCAATACCAAAACAACTCAGCAATAATTAATCAAATGCAAATGATCGAATCGCAACCCAAAACAGCCCAACTGAACGACATCCCAGGTCCAAGTCACCGATATCGAACCTGACAATAACGTAACGACTATCCTATCATGTGTAAATTGTAAATAAAAACTGACTAATCATACTGACTCATGTATAAAATCCCATCACCTTAAGTGATGTCTGCTTGATTCTTATAAATTGCCATTTCATCTTTCAATTTTTTTTGTTAATTAGTAAATGTATAAAAATAACCTTATTGGTATGCGAATGTGTTATATGAAAATTGCGGGGCGCAATTTAAACGGCCCCGGGAGTGGTTTGTTGGGCTTAGAGCCACCATTTAAACAAAATAAAAATAAAAATCTAAGGTTAAAGAGCGAGATTAATGAAAGGAATCACGGAACATAAACATGCACCGCATCAAGATATTAAAAATCAATAAATAACATAATAACTAAACAAAATAAAAACACAACAAAAATTAAATAAAACAAATAATTAATTAAAATTCGAAAATGCCTACAGAAGCAAGGAAAGAAACATATGAAAAATAAAATAAACTGCCAAAACCTTGCAAAATAAGGTTTAGAAAAAACATAGGCAGAAGAGGCGACCAGAAAACAAAATATTAGGGCTTAAAAACAATATTGTAAGAAATAATAATAAAAATAAAATCTAACAATAAATATTAATAAATCAAAAAATAAAGAAAAATATATAAAAAATTAGAAAAATATTTTAAAATAAATAAAATAATTAAAAAGCCCTAAAAATGGCTAAAAATCGCCCATTGGTCGCACACAAGCACAAAAACACTATAAATATAGTGATGAATTTCATTAAAATCAATCTTATGCTTTACTGATAACTTTTCATTTTGAAACTTGAAAAAATCCGAATCACATAGAGTAAGGAATTTTGGTTATTTGATTGTACATTTATGATAATTATAACGTTCTATGTTAATGTTTCATTTCATTTTTAATAATAAATATATTCTATTTACTATGTTCGGACCCGTTAAAATACTATATTTACGTATCGAAATAGATTGGTTCATGGGACCGACCGTGTGCCGGCTAGTGGGTGAAAACCCTTAGTTGAGCTCGTGGGTCATGCCTCGTGAACCCCTTGGCAGTTCGCAGTCGGTTCCGGCTTTACGCACGGGACCGCTACGCAGGGCGCCATTGTATACTCGGGGCGGCTGCTGAAAATGTGGCCGGAACGAGTCGTCTAAAATCATGGGAAGGGCGAAAAGATCTCAGTTAAGGGAAAATTAGGGTAGACCGTACTTTGGTCTGAAGTACTTTTTGAACATTCCGAACTAGAAAATTAACGAAAAACTGGGTAGCACGGATAGGAGTCAGGTCAAAACGACAGAATTGTTGTATTTAATCGGAAATAATGATTAATAATTTATCATAAATAAATGATTTGAAAAGAACTCATCTTACCATTAAGTGCCTCACGGGAGAGCAGCACAGTTGTCCGCTCTTAATTTGTTCTTTGAAAATAGGCCACGGAAAATAACGAACCTAAAATCATCCAG
The DNA here is from genome assembly GCA_022537955.1 of Schmidtea mediterranea. NCBI lineage: Eukaryota > Metazoa > Platyhelminthes > Tricladida > Dugesiidae > Schmidtea > Schmidtea mediterranea. The sequence continues at coordinate 258,946,781 of CM039679.1, forward strand.
AGAAAGAAAGCCACTCTCGTAACTCCAACTTATTATCCATCGGATACCTAGATAGGTGGTCAGGCGAATGACCTAAGAAATTCACGTCCCCTATGGACAAACAACTGAGAAACACTTAGATAGATTTCCAGAACTAGAAAACTAGAGATAAAATCCATACGGATCGATAGATTAAATTGTTGTCACAAGTCATATTAACTCTATGAACCGAGACCACTATCGTAGGCCGGTTTAAGTCCAGCAGATAAATCAATAAAATCAGACCAGTAAGATTCACCATCATTGGATATAGTTGGAATTAGTTGTCCTTCAAGAACAGGACGCCCATCAGAAATTTTTAAGTAAGCACCCATGACAAAAATTAACTCTTCATGATAATACAAATTTAAATATTAACTAGTTAGAAGGTCAAATTATAATGTTCGCGACGGTACCCTAAAATCTGAATCGTAACCCATAAAATTCACAATCCTAAACATCTAGGTTCGCAGAGCAGAACTAAATATTGCCTGATTTGAATTTATGTTATTAATATCAATGTTTTTCTAGTGCAAATCCAAATATTCTATACTAAAATTTCTATCTCTAAAATTTATGATAATGTTATTCATCTAAATTCGGTCTACTGTAACTTAAATTCGGAATCATTTACAAAATTACCAAGGACCCCAATATAAATCGCCTCCTAATAAAACCATAAAGGTTTGCGATGGTAATAGAAATGCTAACCGCCTAAAATCGAGAACCGTACTATCTAGGATCATAATGTAAACTCGAACCTTAATCACCTTAAATTAAAGCCCGTGAGGCTTACGCATATAATCTGAATCCGCCCAATAGGCACACTACCATCAATTGAGTACTTATGACGACCCTAGCGTTTGAAGTTCACCTAGTCCGGGTAATTCACTAACCATATCGGGTTGCGTTTGTCTAAATACCCAAATAAAATGGATCGAATGTCCCCGAGCACCCCCGATACTCCAGTTCGTCAGCCTCGTTTTTAATCTTCCACTATCAGTTTTCTTTGTATTTTCCTTTGTACTATCTATCCCATTTTAAACAGAATTTTTCTTATTTCCATAGTATGACAGAAAACGAACCATCAATCTCTTCGACAAGGATCCCTCGTTTACCTCCGTCAATTGTGGCCCTCAGCCACAAATATGAAGACCTGAAGATCCAACACCGTGATCTTCAGGCGAAGCACAACAGAATCAAGGGAACCTGGGCCCCGCCGGAAGTCATCCGGGGGCTCCGACAAAAAATCATTCGCCTAACGCAGGCCCGCGACGAACTAATCGCCGAGTCGCGCGCCCAGCGTCTTTTGATTAGAGAGCAGTCCGTGGCACTGCACCGGGCATATTCGGATGCGGAACTCCGAATCCAAGTTCCCAGCAACGTTCGGGCGGAACAACTCGACATTGTTCCCGCCCACTACCTACCAACAATTGAAGACCAGTATCAATCCATCGCAACCACCCCCGCGCCAAGCGAAAATCTCGTTTGCTTGCCACCTCCCAGGGTTGCAGAAAACCCGGAAAATCCATCTGCTCCTACGGCCCGTCGCCGGCCGAATCGAAATAAACGAAATAGGGATCTTCGTCGACAGGAAGAGGCCCGTCTGCGGGGCACTCAACCACTCGAAAGGGGGGATCCATTAGAGGATCTGCCACCCCCCTATCGAGAATTCGACATCTCCGAGTTCGATCCGGAGATACGCTATGCTCCGCGGGTCGTATTCTCCTCTCCTCCGGCCTCCATCCACATAAACCTAGTGGAGGAGGAAAATGAACAATCTACACCGATCCGAGTATTGAGTGACCTCGATCTAGACCGGGGAGATCCCTAACATCGGTCCCCGGGGCGAGATTGCCGGTCCATCCTCTCGAAGGGATGAGGACCCACGAGGTGATCCTCCACCATATCGGCCACCCAAGAGAAGGCGTTTCTCGACTGACATAGACGCAGAGGAGGATTGAAAACCGGAATCATCTACATCGTTCAGAACATACGGATCCATCTAACATTTTTGACCTCTTAGTGGTTTTGTAGTTTCCGTAGTTTAGTATTGGTTTTTTTGTTATTAAAAATTGTCTGGATTTGATTTTCTTTATTAGTAGTGCTAAATAAAATTCCGTTTATTATTTCTCGAGAATCGGAGTATCGAGGGAAAAGGGACGTGGGAATGCGCCTAAATACCGGAACGATGAATTCCCCCTTGTGATTTTCCACGTCGGAGTTAAGGATAATCGCGGGGATGAAAAGGGTTTTTTTTTGAAATCAGAGCGTAAGTCCTTCTATCGGCCGCTGTAATCCGGGAAAGACGAAGGTCCTTCGGGGAGTAGTGCTAGAAAAGGCGCTCACCTGCTCGAATGGCATTCGGCTATTGTGCACGGTTCCAACGTGATTTTAATCACGGGTGCATAATAGTAGTTAAAATTGTGTGGCGTAAGGAGGAGTTAACCCTAGTGATTAAGAGCGCGTGAAGCGAAGGTGTCTCAAGGATTTAAAAGTCAACACTCCCCTTCGACCAACACTAGCAATGGGTTTACAGGCCATAGAAAAATCATCTATACGGACAACGATAAGAAGGACTAAGCGAATGGACACAAAGCTAAATGATGTAACAGTATGACCAACATTTGAAGGAGATAGGAGAATAATGGGACCTAAAAATTGAAATCGAGCACAGGCCTTCTATCGGCAGCTCGTTGGACCCATGGATCGTTCGGTCAATTATAGCATTAGTGATAGCGCTCACTTTTTGCGGACGATCTACCCACTCGAACACAGTTCCAATGTTGCTTAGCAACGGGTGCCGAGTGGTAAGCGAAAAATATTTGTATGGGGTTGTCTGGGTAACAACCATATAGTTCAAAATATCAACACCCAGAAACTCACCACTGAGTTTGTGACGATAAATTTCCGTTCAAGAAAATAAACTTCAAGTTGAAAGATTTGAAGAAAATAAGGAACCTAAAGAGCAAGACGAGATACACCTTCTAACGGTAGCTCACTGAACCAGCTGTAGACCGGGTCTTAGCAGTTTTGGTAACAAATTTCACTTTTGACGGTCTCAGAACCATTGGTTATATTACCAACGTTGCTTAGAAACGGGTAACGAGTGTAGACGCATAGCATTGTATGCAAGGGGTCAAGGCTACACAAACACCACTAACCCCACAGTAGTATGGTTTACCTTTTACTAGAAACCGCTCATTGAAATACATTTCCAACGTCATTTTGACGGGTATCCAATGGTTATATATTTAGTGCGCGCATCTGGTGGGAATCCCTTGAAAGTGGCTGCAAAATTTTATATCTTTTTCTCATCAGGTGCCCAGCATACGGGTGCCTGGTGGTTAACTTTTCTTATGCGGATATTTGATTGAATATTCCTGAGATATATGCAAATGAAATTTTTTTCCAATCAGGTACTCAACAAACTTAAAATATTCAACTCAGTAACCTAATATAAGTAAAATTATTTATGTTATGAAACGATTACATGATGCATTTTAATTCTTAGAAATTAAATTTGAAAGAATTTTTTGCATAAAATATGAATAAACTATTATTTAATGAACAATTTGAAATAATATTTAAATATAAGCAAACTTTCCTTGGTTTTAAATTTAATTACAACAGTAAAATTTGGTTAGATAACAATATATTTTTCAAATGTCTGCTGTTTTAATAATTTAATTGGAGTTTATTGTAAATTTCAATATTTAAAAGTTTATCTGTACCATGGTAATAATTTATTGTTAGTTAAATATTTATACTTTTTTTATGTTAAGGATAAAGAAGATTCAGATAATGTAAAAGTTGTTATGCGATGTAGACCTCTTAATGAGAAGGAATTGAAACAAGGATGTGTTATAGCTGCTCAAGTTGGTAAAAATAAATGGAGCAAAAATAAAAAAAAGAATTTTAAATTATTTTAGGTTAATGAATTGAATGGCTCAATTACGATAACCAACCCAAAAGCTAGTGTGGATGATCCACCGAAACAATTTACGTTTGATTATGTATTTGGACCTAATAGTAAACAGGTAGATGTATATAACAAAGTAGCAAGACCAATAGTTGATTCAGTTTTAAGTGGATATAATGGTGCGGATAAAGATTTACATATCTAATTTTTATGAAATTTTTTACCTAGGAACAATATTCGCTTATGGTCAAACTGGCACAGGAAAAACCTTTACAATGGAAGGAAAGAGGGATGTGCCGGAATTGCGAGGTATTATTCCAAATTCATTTGCCCACGTATTTGGTGCAATCGCCAAGGCAGAGACAAATGTTCTGTTTTTAGTTCGTGTATCATACTTAGAGATTTATAATGAAGAGGTGATGTTTACTATAAACCTTAATAATTCAATCTTATTTTACAAAGATCTTTATTTATTTGTCTAAAAATTTTGTTACCAAAATTAAGTTTCATAACGTTTCTCTTAAAGTAAGAACTTTAATATTTTAAAGTTAATGCTAATAGCCAATCAAAATCGATGAATTTTTTAAACGTTTTTTAAATATTAATAAAATTTTTCTAGTCTAGTAATCAAAAATAAAGCTTTTTTTGATTATATATATATATATATATATAGCTAGAAAATAAGCCAGTTTTTCGAACAGGATATTTGAATAATCAGAAAATGTATTTTCAATTTTACTTTATGCAATATAATATATCTAACGTCTTCTCTCTTTTAAAATTTTTATATTTACAAAATTTGCCCTTTTCAGCAAGGGTTGCGCCTAAGAATTTCTATTTTGTCACCTTTGTCAATGCATCATATTCATGTTAGTTTGTGATCATTTATTTCTGATCCGAGTCCATAGTTTGGCATCTGCTATCAATCTCTAAGGCATATTAATAGTTATGTCGTTTTCACTTTCCTGAGATTCCGTTTAGCATTTGTCACATATTTCTAAGACCTTTCAATTGCTGTCTAATTTGCATTTGCTTGAGCATTGATGTAATTTGATAGTCTCTGTTGCATTCTCACTCTGATTCCTTCTCTTTAAGCACCGAAGGAATTAATATTTGAATATTTTGTTTATAAAATGTCAAATCACTATTACTTTTGCATGTACAAATAAAGAAAGTTAACACATTATGAGCGGGACGTTTTACGGACTGTCGTTAATATGCAGATACGTTATATTACCAAACTTTTTATAATACAATTATAATTGTAAGTTCTATATTATGCAATTTTATTAAAACTTAACAATTACTTTTGAATCTATTACTTCATTTTCAAATTACCCCACTACACATCTTAGTTACATCTGTTATACTGGCCCCTCATAATGTGTTAATAAATATTGGAAGTAAAATTCTTAACTCTTTTGGTCATTTTGGATTTGTTTTTGATGTTTCGTTTTGACAAAAGATCAAATATTTTAATTTCTATGTTTCCGGCTTTTGCTTTCATCAAATGTTATTTGCCTTAATCAAGATAAAGCTGAAAATTTCTGTTCTATTAGAAAATATTTGATCTTTTCTCACAATGAAAATAAACATTAAATATTAAATTTAAATTTTCAGATAAGGCTAAATTAAAAATGTCAAAATGCCAATTAAAATTAGAATTTATGGTAAAAATTGAGATTTTCCATAATATTATTGAGTAAAATACATTCGTAAATATATGTTTTATTAAGAATTTTATTGAAAACTAGGCATTTGGAAAAGGGTTTTTAATGCAGGCTTGGCCATTAAAATCCCATGTCTTTTAGAATCTTAAAAATCTTTCATTTAGCACTGATTACAAAAATCCTTAATGAGAAGTTTAAAATTGAGCCTTGCGATATAGTTTGCCAAACTCAAAAGTGTATGGTTTAAAATCTGTAAAACTAAAAAACCTCCTTTTCACATTTAATTTCTGTGAGATGCAAATCTTATAATTTAATGGTGCTGTGAAAAGTTTCATAAAAATATTCAATATTCAATTGTTCAACATTTATGTACATGCAGGTTAGAGACCTTCTTGGCAAAGATCAAACTGCGAGACTGGAAGTTAAAGAACGCCCGGATATTGGTGTGTACGTGAAAGATCTGGCTAGCTTTGTGGTTCATGGAGCCGATGAAATGGATAAACTGATGACATATGGCAATAAAAACCGTACGTTTCTCAATAATTATAAATGCAATAAAGATATATCTTTAATATATATATATAAGAAAGATTATATTAAAATTATATCAAATGAGTTATGAAAAAACAATCATTTTAATTTTTAGAATTATGGGCCACAGAACGAAAACCCAGATTTTGGAGGCATGACACAATCAAAATGATAAAATAAAAACTATTAAAATTTAATACTTAAATTAAGGATAAAAATATAAATTCATAAATATATTATGTTTAATGATAATATTATGTAAAATATTAAGTCGATATTGATATAATAAATGTTATTTGAGTTATAATGGTAATATTTTATACATGCGACCTTAGTTAATAAAATTTTTAAAATGTAGCGAGTAATATGACACTTGTTTCTCTCTGGTTGTTCCTCTAGGGAACTAATACAACTCACAATGTTTTTGAGTAAAATTTAAAATAATGGTTAAAAGTAGAAGCCACTTGAAAGCCTTTGACATTTGCGTTCAATTAAAACTTGACAGTTCCACCCGGAAACGCAGTTTTTTAAACATGAAATATTTATTTTTATTCGGTTGTAAAACCAAGTACCAAACAGTGAAAACAATAAATAGCACTTAAATAATATAACTACTCTGGTCCCACTCAAAATAAATGATAAAAGAAACTACAGTTATAAAACTTTGATAAATAAGAAGGAGTAACGATACTAGTACAGCCTGAAATTGTATTAATATTTTGACGCCTTATGCCGTAATTAACGCGAACGTGTTTATTGTATTGCTCAGTTTACCGATGAGGCAGGTATTTCTCACTTAATTATTAGTTTTATATTTAAAAATAAATACAAAAATATATAAATAATGATATAGTTGAAGTAAATGTTTAATTCCACCAGAAAGAAGACTTTATCAAGTAAGCACACTTACTTTTCGGTGTCATTTTTAACCAAAATAATTCTTTTTCATTTAATATATACATTAATATCTAATGGTATCTCATTGTTAGTATTAAGGCTTTCTTACTGGTAATATCTCTTCTTTTTGATTCGATTAAATGCTCCAGTTTTATTACAATTAAATTATTTTATTATTAGTTAAAAAAATGTTTTCCTTTATATGCAAGTCAACCCGTTTTTCGGAGGAGATTTTTTATCTATTTTTAGTTTTTGTATAATAATTTCTTCCAATAATCGAATGAAACTATTTTGCTTTTATACTGCTATCGCACAGGTGTGACTGGAGCTACGAATATGAATGAGCACAGTTCTCGATCTCATGCCATTTATACGGTAACTGTTGAAGGCAGTGAAACTCTACATGACGGAGAGAAAACCTTTCGACAAGGAAAATTACATTTAGTAGATCTTGCTGTATTGCAATTTGGTTTTTATAAACAGCTTGAACCTCCAGTTTAGGGTTCAGAAAGACAAGTAAAGACAGGAGCGACTGGAATACGACTTCAAGAAGCTAACAAAATTAATTTATCGTTGGCAACTTTAGGAAACGTTATTTCAGCTCTTGTTGATGGCAAAAGCACTCATGTTCCATATCGTAACTCTAAATTGACGAGATTGCTCCAAGATTCCCTTGGAGGAAATTCAAAAACCTTAATGGTTCATTGATAATTATTATCAATGAAGTTGTTAATTAATCTAAAATTTTGGATTAGATTGCAAATATCGGCCCAGCAGATTATAATTTTGACGAATCAGTTAGCTCGTTGCGTTATGCCAATAGAGCCAAAAACATAAGGAATAAAGCAATAATTAATGAAGATCCAAAAGATGCATTGTTGAGACAATATCAGAAAGAATTGGAACGATTAGAACAGCAATTAAAGGACGGAGGTGAAATATATTTACTTTTTAGATCAGTATACCATTAATATTGCATTTTTTAATTACTATAATATTTTTTTAATTTTTTGATTAATTATTATATTATTATATTTGTTTTATTCTATTACTACTTGTAGTAATAAATAAATCTCAATATATTTGTTTTGCGATTCGTATATATCTGTTGATAATACTTCATTTTATTTGTTATTTTTACTTCACGTACTGTACGGTAATAATCTGGAATAAAATTTCGACTTTTTTGTAGTGGAACATCAAACACATCTAAATATTTTATTTAATTTTAAATGCAAATTCAGCATAATAATAAATTCTTAAAAATGAAAAGATAAATTCAATCATTTATTGTCGTAAATTTTAAGATATATAATTATTCAACAACCAAGTGATTCTTAACCACTTGCGCTATGATTTAATTTTCGGTAGCTGGGCCGCGCTCTACTATATATGTAAAGTATCGTAACTTTATAATTGCAGTTCGAATATTGACGTTACGTCTGTCAGCCGACGTTGCGACAAATGCTACCGACGTGGTATACACGTGACTTGCGGTTTTGAAAAAAATCATCAAGGCGTGCCTGGCACGTCAATATACCGCAAGTGGTTAAACGTTTTAATTCAGGAGCATGCGTTAACAAATCACAAATCTGCAGACCACCATATCAAATTTTGAATATTATTCTATGCACTACAGTCAAGTTTAAGAATCATTAATGTAGACTATCAGTCAATATAATGCTCTTTATATGATTAAAGTATTAGTCGATAGTCTAATAGAGAACTGAAAATAAAAGAAATTGAAAAAAAAAGTCAATGGTGATAAAGATAAATGTTTTTATTGATTATATCAAAAATTATTAAAATTACTCAAATTCTTATTTTTAATAATAATTATAATTTTACACGTTTTATAAAATAGATATTATTTAAACATGGAGATTTTAATAAATTATTTTCGCATTCTAGCTAATGGAGTGGGTAAGCTTTCTGATATAAAGAGCAATATTTTGTATATTTCATAATGGATAATTCGCAAAAGATAACTTACAAATGAATGTATTAAATTTTTTACTTTATTTTACAAATATTGAACAAGAAAATTAGTGAATCTAACGAAATTATATTTAAAGTAACTTTTTGAAGTCATCGAGACTTGATCACTGCAAAGGAAATCATGAATATGAAAGAAATTCGGAAAAATTACGTTTTTAAAATTTACATTAAAGCTTGATTGTTTAAATATGTATGAATGTATATATATGACACTGAAAACCAAACAGGAATAAAAACATCAAAAATAATTAAAGTACACATAAAATTAATTAAAATTTATAAAATTTGAAAATTAATTCTTATCCGGGGAAACGGGTATGATTGAACACCGAATCATAAGAAATTTATAATAGAAAAACAAACTAATTAAAATTAATTAATCCACTGATGGTAGAACCCGAACTTATTGGAAACTCATGCAGTGTGGAAAACCCGAGACGTGTAGAGAGTCGAGCTTTACGGGAAATTAACAAAACAATTAATTTGATTAAAGATAAATTAATCTAAGAGCCGGCCTAATAAATTGAGCACTTGAGGTGCAATTAGACCCAGGTTTCGGGAATAATAGTTTATCAATAATTAAAGGTGTTCTGAAAAATTTTATAAAAAGAGAGCTGCAGAGAAGCTATCTGCCATATCAGTATAATGTAGGAAATAAAAATAAAATCATCAATCAAGATATAAACTAATTTAATGTTGGTTTTTAGAAGAATGAAATATATCTATTTGATAAACCAGCGTTTACATCGATTTGTGACGCCATGATTAATGTTATTGTTGTAATTATCGTTATTATTCTTACCTGATAACAATAATTACAAATCTTTTATTCCTTCGGCCACTTGAACAATAGTTTGATAATTTCATGGTACATTAATGATCTGGGGCCATAAGGCCCCAGTTCAAGCAATTTGACTTTTAATTGGGGCAATTTCGAAATTAATGGATTTTTAAAATTTGACAAATCATAATTTTTCTCAATTATATACGTCGTATTTAAAGGTATATTATCATAGAAACAATTTTTTAACATATTATCAAAATCGAAATTTTTAAGTAGGGGCTTGTAAATTAATTTGTTAATGAATTCAAAAACTGGGCCATTTTGACTTTTAAACTCTTTAGTTGGGGACATAGAGCATAATTAGATGAGAAGCACTGCTTTAATCAATCCCTACTTTCTGAAACTCTATTTTTTCGATCAATCTGGCAACCTTATATTTAAAATCATCTTGTTTACCCAGTTGAAATGAATCTTGTTGCCAAAGTAAACATTCGCGTTTTCCTTAATTATAAATATTTGTTTTATTCAATTTATCAAAATCAATAAATATATTAGGTATAGAAGATGTATCAGGAGAATCAGAATCAGAATCAGAATCCGAAATTGTTATAGATGAGAATGGGGTCGAAAGACGCGTTAAAAAACCTAAAAAAATCAGATCAGAGAAAATCAGTAAGCAACGTTTAGCAGAAATCGAACGATCCATTGAAGAAATAGACGAAAATTAGAACAACAGAAAGATATGGAATCAGAAGAGAAAAATCGTGTCCAAGTTCAGAAAAATTATATAAAAATGATATTTTACTGTTATTTATATATTTTCCAGCAAGATCTTATCGAGAAAGAAAATAAATTAGCCAAGGCTCGTCAAGAACAACAAATGTTGCGCAACAGAATGAACGATTTACAGCGGAAAATTATTGTCGGAGGTGAAAACCTCCTTGAGAAAGCTGAAGAACAAGAGCGGTTATTGGAGAAATCGGCAAAGGAGTTAGAGCGCCATAAACAGACTGAAGTTTCTATGAGAAAGAAACTCCAAGAGAAAGAGGAGGAGAGAATGAATATCGAAGTACAGTATAATAGCTTACAGGTAACCATTTATAATTTTTTATGCTAATATTTTAATTGTCATGCATTGTTTTTATTGCTTTAAAAGGAAGCTAAAAAAGATTTAACGTAATATATTACTTATAATTTGTCAGTAGCGTGTTGAGATTAATTAAAATCAATTTAAGAGACAAAATTGTGTGTAAAATAATAAAATACAAAATTTAACAAACACTGCAAAATAACTGAAAAAGTTATTGGCAGGTGGCGAATAGAGAAACGAATACGAATATAATAATTTTATATCAATTAGTATTTCATCGATTAGTTGCAAATTGAGATTAGAGATATGTATGATTCTTTCTGCTTCATTACGATTTGAAAATGAGACGAATGCAAGTCCTTTGGATTGATCATCAGGAAATCTAACGACTTTCACACCAATCAATTGCCCACATTGACTAAAACTTTGCTTCAACATCGGTTTATCCATGTCAAGACCAATGTCACCAACAAATATTTGTACCGAATCGCGATAATCAATTTTAGCAGATTTTACAGCTACATGCCCTGATATCGTACTAGATTCACTCGCCGAGTTAACTTTAATTTGATCATTCCACATTGTGATGAACTAATTAACAACCAAAACCCATCCAATGGAAATATCTATCGCAAATTTATATAAAAAGCATCAAAATAGTGTAAACAGTTTTAAAAGTACAGAAGACTATACAGCTGATTGTGAAACATAGGATTTTATGAGCGACCGCCAGAAGGAAGAAATAGAATTTCCACCCAAATAAAAAAAAATTATCAAGATTCTTATGAGACTCTTAAAAGTGATTTTTCTCGGCTATTAAATGATGAACAATCTAATTCTGGTCATCAAAATCGTGTTGTTTTTTTGTTATAAAAAAATAATAAATGTTTTGTATATGTTTGTTTTAATATTAATATGTAAATTTAGTTAAAATTTGAATTGGGTTAAATAAACCTTTTGTATTATAGTAATCTTTTAATCTCAATTAATGTAAATGAGCGATTGGAAACAAGATAAAGAAAAGTATTTTGGAAATAGTGGTCTCATCAAATTTCCAGTAAGATCAAATCGTCGTCAACAATTTCAAGCTCCAACGCCAACTTCGTCTAATCAACAAGCGAACAATTTTTTCGGAAAAAGACTTTATATCCCTGCCTTAAATTGAACTTCTTGTCGAAATATCATTACTGATATCAAATCAATGAAATTCGAAGGAAATAACGTTTTCACCAATGAACTTTGCTGGAGACTTTAGATTATAAAAAATGATTTATTCTGACATATTTAAAATTAGAGATTTAGTATCACAGACATCAAAACGATATTTACTCGATCGTGTATGCGCCACTTGTAATGGTCGATTGATCATAAAGGTCATATTCATGCTCGAAGGAACTATGGGTGAATTTGAAAACGGAATTTTCACGACCACTAAACACATAAAATCCATCCATTGCAGGTAAAAACTTGCAAAGCTTGGTAAGTATATTCGATAAACACATATGGGTTTGTTGGGCAACTAAAATCTCTTATAATATGACAGCTAATACATTGACCAAGATTTCCAAATATTCTGTTTAATAGCTAATTATTTACTGCGTCTGATAAATTTAAAGCCAAAAATTTATTCATATCAAATTAAATTCACAAAAAATTCGAAAACTTCCTCAAAATCAACCAAAACTGATCTGACAAAACAAAAATTTCAACAAAGTAATTTTTACAATAAAAATAAACACAAGAAAACACAAATTACAAAATTAATTAACTATTTGGCCGAAAGAATTAGTGTCCCTAGGCAATTATATTTATTAAATACAAACTAATTAATTAATTGATAGAAACCAATCAATATATTTTAATTTGATTTTTTCTGGCTTCTATATGGATAATGCATTTTGTGAATCATGGGAGATCCTTATAAAATAAGCTGAAAGCATTGTACAGTACCTATAACTGCCTAAGAGAGAAATCAACTAAAGGATTAAAGAAAGCGAAAATTAAAGAAGTGATTCTTTCAGCTTGTCCATAGGATTAAATAAAACTTAGTGATGAATTTCTAATTCTGATCGATAACACGAGGAGTTGGATACATTTAATATATTGTTTGTATTAAATTAATTAAATTATATATATATATATATATATAAATATATGCGCGAACTGATTCAGCCCCTTTTCATTATAATATTTTTTTACAATTTATTAAATTGTGGTAAGTTTAAAATATTTTAAAAAACAAAACTTTTGAAATTGATAAAAATTGATGTAAAACGGTTTTGTCGATATTTCCCTAGATAGCTCATTGCTGGATCTTCCAATATATAATAACAACCTCGAATCATAAACTTTTTTATTTTTATTGTCGTTAGTTTATTGATTGTCCTTTAAGTGAAGATTTGGGTTAATTTCCAGTGATATTTAATTGTTCAGTATTTCATTAATAAAATAGTCAGTATTTAATAAAATTATCAGTATATTAAATAAAAAAAATGATCAGAATATCCTGATCAATTGTCATTTGGTCAGTATTGTTTGTCGATGGAATTGAAACCCAATCTGACCCTCGTGTTCTCAATCAATATAGTCAAAGTAGTCAATCCGAACAAAATCTTTATTTTCAAATTCAATGATTCACAAACAAGACGAAATCACCCGGGTTAACACCCAAAAGAAATCACCTTCAATACATTTAAAGGATTTTAATTTATGATATTTTATTTTATTATTAATTTTTAATCTTTTGCCACAACTAAAAATTGTTTTCGATTTGCATCAAAATTGAATAAATGTTATAAATGAAAATGTTACTGAATATTGTTTTAGTCAATGTTATGAAATCATAAATCAACAGCAATTTTGTATTTATTACAGTACTTTTAGTACATATGAGTATTCTAATACAATGAGCTAATTAGCATACTTAACATCCATAGTTTGAAAATGGGCCCTCTTTTGCCAAAGCCCTCCGCAGTTGCAGGTCCATAGTTACGCTACTGGTATTAACATTACAATTATGCCATTTCATAATGAGATTTAGACTTATTTATATGCTACTTTTTAATTTTATTAAAGTTTTCAGTATCTATTTTAAATCTTTTTTCTATTTAATTGTTCTCGCCTCTGCTATTCACAAAATTGAAATTTCTCAGGAAGAAGCGGCCGATAAAAAGAAAAAAGTGAAAAAACTTAACAATATCTATCAGACTACAAAAGCGGAACTTGATGATTTGAAGCAAGAGCAACAACGGGAAATGGAAGGTCTACTGGAAAACATACGATCATTAAATCGAGATCTCGGTTTCCACGTGTTATTAATTGACACATGTATACCGAAAGAATTCCAAGCGAGTGTTTCATGAGAGTTTGGATTTATTAATATTGGATTATTTGAATAGAAACTAATTCGAGAGAACGCGCAATGGAACGAGGACACCGGAGAGTGGCAGTTGAAATGCGTGGCCTACACCGGGAATAATATGAGACGGGTGAAAGAGAATGACCAAGATGAAAATGTTAAACAAGTCTGTCATAGAATCAATAGAATTTATCGAATAAGAATCTTGACAATGCATTCTCTAGGATAACGACATGGAACTGCCGATTCCCTATCGAACGTACAGTCTCGATGGAGAGCAGCAATTATTCCAGAACAGGAGTAAAACGACTCGAGATAAAGTGCCGAGGCCGAAAACAGGGAAAAAGTTACTTTTATTTTTAGTGGAAATTTATCGATTTATGAATTAGGAAAAGGAAGAAAGAAGTGATGTGATAATGGTGAAATGTTAGAGAAATTTTATAAGTTTTATTTGAATATATTTGTCTTGATATTGTTTGATGGGGAATTTTGTTCTTGACGTTTGATCTACTTTCGAATTTTATAGCTGTTCAAGATGGCATTGAGCTCTAACGCTTTTCCTAGTTCCAAAAAATGTTCCCTATTGTCCTCAATTATTAAATTGAACTATAAATATTTAATTGAATTTATTTATTACAATACTATTAAAAATATACAAGGTAATTTTAACATTACATCAGATTGGTATACTATCCTTACGCAATTGCTGTTATAAATATGTCAACGTGTAATATGCAAATGTCAATAAGCAGAATTAGCATTTTTAATTGAACAGATTGGATATCGTTCCATTGGTTTCTTTGTTATATTGTTTCTCGAGTGAATAGTTTTTGTATTGTCCGGAAATCTTTATGTGAAACCCTCTTCCTCCCTTATCTCGCAATGAATAAGTCCAATGATTAATCACTAAACCTTCCTGAAATGTATCATAATATTTAGAGATATTAAAACGATTATTATCAATAACTAAATATCAATTTTTCTGTGAATTCTTTTCCGAATAGCATTTTAATTTTTACTGTTTTCTAATACACATCTCCGTGTACCTTTCATGTCCATTTTCGGTTTAAGAAAGAACAATGAATTGATACATCGATTATTAATTGATTATTGATTCGTGGTTGTCGAAAAAAACTGTATGAAGAAAACCCTATCGCTTTCTAAATTGTGAACCTTATTTTCATTTAAAATATAGGCAAAAACTTTCATCCAGACCTTTATATCGTATTTCCTTAGGAACATTAGAATCCATAGCTTTTGATGTTTGGAATAGTTTCTATTAATTCATTACTTTGTAGCTAAAATGGATATGAAAAACTATGTCGAAATCAACCTAAGATACCATCAAATACAGCAACAAGTCAACACCATCCCAGAATCTATAAGAACCAACATTCATCGAGAAGTGAAATATATTGACAACTGTTACTTAGGCCATAACAATAGAAAGCAATACTGTATTTTATGAGTAAATGTAAGAGTATAATAAACGCTTAGTTCTTATTGTTAATTATCAGCATATATAAATATTAATTTTCAAATGAAATAAAATAGAAAAGTAATGACTCGAAGATTCATATTAAATCAAAACAGAAAATCGATTTTTGAGCTATCTACATATAGTGCGTATAAAAACCAATTGGGAGAGGATAACCAATCACCCGAAGGAGAATTAAAGGACGTTTTTCCGGATAGATGTCACTGAGTTTGGAAGCTACTGTGGTAAAATTGAACATTTTACTGTTGCAGTGGTGGATCAAAAGAAGCGTTAGTATTTTAAATTTTGGAGTAGGTGAAACACTCTTGACAATGTGAAGAGAAAAAGCGTGCAAACAAAAATAAAGAGGTCGGAAAGAAGCTAATAATTCGGGAAATTGAGTAAGAGGAATTAGAACATCGAGTAAGAAATTAGCGAGGTGGAGTGAGAAGAAAGTAGAACGAAAGATGGGATTAATGTAAGGCAGGCAGAAACAAAATACTAAAAGAATGAAAAAATGAGAACAGAATGTACTTCAAAGAGTATCACTGTGTGCGATCACTTCCTTAGATACATCTGCCAGCATCATTCAGTACCAACGGTGAGTTCTGGACAGACACATTCCAGAATATGATAGTGGATCATCAATAGTCTTTGTTAGGCATAAATGTATTAAGACCCTAGTCATGAGAAAGACCTAGATGCCAAAAAAACGTTAAAAAAATAAAAACAACCCTAATAAGTATCAGAATCAAACGCGTAACTAAATTTGGAACTTTCTAACGGTTGGTACCTGATGGGAGAGAAAATTATAAACGAGATCACTTTCAAAAAGATTCCAATCAGATACGCACATAAGGAAAATGAACCATTAGACGCTGGTAATGTATTCTAATAGGCGGTGTGAGGATAATTAAATAGAATAATTAATTATCATGTTAAAAATATGTAATGAATGTTTATAAAATTATAATGATAAATTTAAATAAGTTTAAAAGTTAAAGTATGGAATAATGAAATTACTTGATTGTAAAATTAATATTTATGAACGTTTGTAATTTAAATATATTAAATATTTTTTGAATGTTTGTGTATTAATATTCCCTATTCAAATGTTTGTGTATTAATATTCCCTATTCAATTGTTAATTCATGCTTACTGAAATATCCTCAAAAGAAATACTAAAAAGCATTTATGATTAAAAACAAATTTATATCGTTGTTTTAATATTGTTTTGTTAGTAGTTTTTTTGAATGAAGTTTGGAATTTATTATAATTTAGTTTTTAATGGACGTATTAAATTTACGGAATCAAACTGCTAATAGGCGGTTTCCATTAAAAAGTGAGCCATATTGCCTAAATTAACGACAGAAATCTAAATTCATAAATATATTATGTTTAATGATAATATTATTTAAAATATGAGTAATATGGCACTCGTTCCTCTAAGGAACTAATACAACTAACACAATGTGTATTTGAATAAAATTCAAAATGGTGGTAAAAAGAAGCCACTCGAAAGCTTTTGACGTAAAAACGGCCACGAGCTGAAAATGTTTAATAAATGTTTTATATATATATCATTTACTATTGACCATGAATGCTTGAAATAAAACAAATTACTGTTTTTTTTCGCATGAGCCACATACTTTCTTTAACAATTTAAAGGTTAAAACTGGAGTACGCCTAATATTCATGTAGTACATATAATATACTTTTAATATCAGTTAAAATCAAACTGTTGTCATAAGCACATGAAAAGTAGAAACACGAGCAAATATAACTTGCAGTTCCTACTTATGCGGTTATACTAAATAAATACATAAGGAACAAAATATGATATGTGAAATCTAAAAAAATACAGTAAGTATAATAAGGCGTTAACACGGTCACGTTCAATTAAAACTCTTGGTTCAAGAGCTACCATGGAAGGTATTCAAACTCATTTTATTTTAGGTTCCTCTATTTACCACAAACAAATTGAAACTATTTAAAATTAAAAAAAGAGATAGACTCTTTATAATCCATACAATTAATAATAGGAACGATAATACCATTCGATTAATGTCATATAAACAAAACATTGATAAGATATTTATTGCTTACGATTAATATTTATTTACATAAATTCTAAAAATAATGCGACCATATGGTTACAAAAAATGTTATATAATATAATAATTATTAGATCGAGTTAGAACATCCATTATAAGAACATATTTATTAATAAGTTGAGCAAAAACTAAGGTTGGAAAAATTTTGTTTATCTGACAAAATATCGGATAAAAATCGGGTGAAAAATATCAAATCAGGTCCAAATTCATTAAACACGCTTATATTTTAGAAAATAACTATGAGAATTAAGCTTATAATGTAATTAGAAACATTTATATAAAAGAATCATGAAAATCTGACAACTAAGTTAAAGTGATGAAATATAGTAAAAACGTGTAGGTGCTTTGTTTTATTGCATCAAAAAATATGCGTGTAAAATCCCACTTTTTAAGTCGGTGCTAGATCGACATAGATATGTACTATTTTTTTCAAAAATGTTTTGCACTAAGTTTATCGAAGTAAAGGAAAGTTAATTTTAATTGTATTTTTGTATATTTAATACCCTTTTATTATTATTACGCATAACGTTCAAGAGTGAAATTCTTAGGAAAATGTCTTTTATTTAGGTTATCACATTGGACTTCGTGTTTTAGTTTGTACCTTTTTAAGATAATGTTTTATAAAAAGAATTAAATGTTAATTTTTGAATTTTACGTTATTTCTAAACTAATGCTAATTTTTCAAAAGTATATGGAAATTTTTGAAAATTTGAAACTTTGGAAGAATTCAATAAAAGTAAGGGAAAACTCTTAATATTTGTTTTCTATTATGGATTTGATATTATTTTATGTAAACCCCTAGGAGAATTTTAGGAAAAGCTCTATTATAATTGAATTGATTTTATTTTTATGTAAAACTTAAAGTAAATATTATAAGAAACTCTCTGTTTAGATTATCACCCTCAATTTTATAGGTCTATGAATATAGGATTTTTAAATAGGTTGTGAGTACCAAAAGGTTTATTTTTCGAATTATATGATTTGATTACTTGAGTTAAATTTTTGAATTTTCATCAGTTTATTAAGCAAAAGGACTTAATGCTAATAATTTACAAGTCTGGATAATTATCCTCGCATCGACCAGGTCCCAGAGAAACCTTGCTTCCATGTCACTTGACCTTGGCGAGATGTCTCATGATTCAAGTCATTATCGTCTTATTGTTCGAAAATCAATTTACTATTTTATTATTATCATGTTTAATTATCATTAATTATAATTAATTTTGTTATTATTGAATAGCTACATGATCACATACATGCAAGTGATAAAAATGATGATTCATCCAACTAGTCTCCAGCTAGTACTTCGGAGGAGAGGTAACCATAGCGAATGGCAGTTCGCTGGGTGAGTTCTCACCCTAATCGGTGGAGCGCGATTGGTCACGAGGAAGGTATAATTATAATACAAATTGAAAGGAAGAATACAGAAACTAGAAAATAAAAGCAAAGAGAATAAATCATGAGAAAATATGAACAACTTTAACAGTAATAAAAAACGAAATAATTCCTCAGAGAAACAAAAAAAAATATAAAGACTAGAAGATGGAAGAAAGAATTATGTAAATAATTTACATGTAATCGTTTGGCAATAAAAGGAAATTAAATGATTGAAGTAGATGAAAACGAAACTTAACCAGAAAGAAAGTAAAAAAATTAAAGAAAAGTAGAAGTCAATGAGGTCAAAATTATTCGAGTAAGCTAGCATGTTGTACACAAAAAAAATTGCTTTTTAACGATCGTAGTACAATGTGCGAAGTACAATATGTACACTCCAGAACAAATGAATATTACGTAACAAATACATATAACATAATATTTTTTTCCAGACCACCCAGTTTTTTTAAAAAATTTAATTTTGTTTAAATCGGTGATTACGTAACTTTTCAAAATGTTTTAAACCATGGTTTCATAACATTCCAATAATATTGTTACATATAAATGTTCGCCGTGTTGTGCTGTACTATTACGTATCATCAAACGTTGTTTAAATCTGTTATTACTACGGCTCCAAAAAATACCACATCTATTTATAAAATATTAAATTTGTCTTGACTTTAGGTATTAAAATTAAAATTATACAATACATTTAAAGATAAAATTAAAAATTAATAATTTTTATATCTTTATATTTGAATTTTAAATAATTCCAGGTCTTTATTGGGATTATTCAAAAAATAGATGTGATTTTTTTATTAAATTGGCTCTTAAATTCCGAATGGGCCGAAGAGAAGGAGCAAAGAATAAAAAGAGAAGTAACTTGGATGTATATATTGATGATCATACATATTTTAAGACAAACAAAGTGGTTACTGAGTATACTAACTGTTAGATGCTGTGAAAACAACATTGTTTAATTCAAAATTGGTATTCATTCAAAGTTCAAAATTTATTAAAATCAAAATTATATCTTTCATATTTCCGAGTATTTAAACAAAATTAAGAAAGGCATATAAATTTTATTTTATTTAATAATTATTATTATTTAAATTTTATTTTATTTTATATTTAATAATTAATATAATAATTTATAATCAGATATTTAAAATATTTTTATTTGATTTATCAAAAGTTAATTTAAATCTTATTTTTTTAATCATTTTAAAACTTAATTTTATGTCAGTTGATAATTACGTTTTAATATCCTCACATACCCCTCTTTAAGAAATCTTTTCATCTTCTCTACGTTTCTTTGAATCAATCTTTCATTAGCGTCTTGTAACGAATATCGTCTATCATGTATATTTTGAATCACTTCTTATGGTCCTTCGTATCTGTTTTTATCTTTTGATCTTGCTTCTACTTTTACTAGTACCGAATCTTCTACTTTGAAATCTCTTCTAGTTATAATTTTCTGATGTGGTTTTTTCATGGCTTGATCTACGGTTTATTGCTGTACCATTGTTTCTGTATATTTTCCTTCCAAATACACCTCATCTGGACTTTTCCAAGTTGTTTTTTGAAACATTGCGTTTAGTGTGAATTCAATTTCTGGTAATATATCTGACCAACTAGTCCGAGTCCGTCCTTTTAGTGATGCGTTTACATAATCTCTTATTATCCTGAATTTCCTTTCAACACTTCCATTTGTATTATGGTGATACGGACTCGAAAAGCATGTTGTGATTCCCATTGATTCTGTGAAATCCTTTATAACTTTTGACGCAAATGCTTTTCCACAATCTACATGAATCTCTTTTGGTGCTCCAAACTTTAAAATCCACTTGTTATTTATCGTTTCTTTTATCGTGTTTAGGGATTCCAAAGATACCGACTTTTACAATACCGGTATTACCGAAAGAAATATTTCTATCGATGGTATTAACGGTTTTTACCGGTAATACCGTCTTCTTTTATTCAACTTCTATTATTAATTCTCCCAATTGTTTCATTTATCATTAATTTGTTAACTATTGGTTATTAATAATTAATTAATTTGATAATTTACGTTAGTTAATTGTTAATTACTTTCATAATCATTAAACTTATTAAATTTTATAAAAGATACACAATTTTTTTGAAAAGTTTAATTAATCGATAAAATTGAATACAATGAGGAGGCAAACAATTTATTAAAACTAATTATTACATTATTACAATACATGCATTCAAATCATAAATATTTTATAAAAAAAAACAGAAAAAAATAGAATGAATTTATTTACAATATTTTTTTTGTATTAAAATACGATTTTAAAAAACACAATGTATCTAAACTTTCGTCCGCTAACCTAGACCTTATTCTCGTGCAAATTAATCCTGCGGCTGAAAAGGCTCTCTCGGACTCTACACTAGTAGGACGAATGGTTTTTAAATATTGGTAAACCATTTCTAAATGTTTACCACGAATGTTTTCCTCGCAAAAAGTTTTCATTTCTTTGCGAATCGTTGTTTGTAAATTCGAGCTTTTATTTACTCTTTCATTTCGCACATTATAATGAAGATTTTGATTCATTTTTTATATAATTTTTCTTTTAATGAGAAAAATTGTTGTCACTCGGCAAATCTTCATTTAAAATAACTTCTTCAGGATTTTCATCATCTTCATTTTCATTTTCCTCTTCATATAAATTGAATTTCTCTATCAATTATATTATTAATTTGGTTATCGTTGTTTTCGAAGGTAATTTAAATATGCTGTGATCATTGTGATTTTGTTGTTCTGGGTTGTGTAGAAATTGTAAAACTTTCGAATAAATTGTTCTTCTTTCTTGTATTCTGTAAACAAGTTCACATTTTAATTTGATGCGTAATGCGCTGTTCAATGCAGTTAATTCATCTAACATGAATATTATTACAACATCTGCAGAAAATAAATTAATATCTGATCCGCAAAGAGCTTCCACAGCAACTTTTACTGGCTGCAAAGCGGATATAATATCGTGCAATAATTTTAATTCAGCCTGATTAAATGCAAAATCTAGGTTCAAATCGATAATGCTTTTACGAATATAATCTTTGATCTCATAAAATCTTTCCAGTGTTGTTAACAAGCTATTCCATCTTGTTTTTGAGTCATATAATAATGATTTTTCTTTTCCAAACTGTTTGATCACATGTTTTTGCAAAATTTCATCATTTTTTGTAGGTGATTTTTAAATTTTTTTTAATCGTTCTAATTGTATTAATTTAACAATTGACGCTAGGATTTTTAATATCATTAATTAGAAAATCGTCCAATATAATTTTAATACCAGAGTCATCTTCAATACCTTCCTCGTCTTCAAATGCAATAGTTTCCTGGTCTTCATTTTCAATATATTTTCCTGATCTTGATTTTCAATTTCGTTGATTTCTGTTGGTTTATCTTTTTTATATAAAATTTGTACAACTGCTAATTGTATACCGTGAGCCATACATAATTGGTGAATAATATTTAAATTAGATCCAAATTTGCGCATTACTGATGCACCATCTGTTGTGCAGCCGACGATATCTTTTAAAGATATGTTAAATTTTTCCAATTTATTTCTCAAAATTTCTTCACATTTTTCTGCTGGTATTTTCCCGTGAAATCTGCTGAGGCCGAGGTTTCAAAAAGTTGTGCCATCGTGCACATTGATATTTAAATATTTACGATTTCTAATCGATGTCCACTCATCAAGAGTTAAACTGAATTTGATTAACTTGCGCTTTCTGAACAGTAATTCATCTGTTACTTCTTTCTTGCCATTTTTCCATAATTGATAACAATATTTTGTATGGCACTTGGAGATTTTGGAATATTTTCATATTTTCTTTCAAGCAGCTTTCGTATATCGTATGATTTACATATTGAAATAAACGGAAGACCATCTACAGCGATCATACGCGATATTACAGCTGGCAAAGAGTAGTCGAATTTTTTCCGCAAAAACGATGTGATTTGACCAGAACGAATAGTTTCCGATGTTTCGACAACAGCATCGTTATAGATGTGATCATGGTCTCTTTTTAATAAATTGTTGGGCCAGAACAGAGTTTTGTTTTAATGAATCGGTAATAGCACTCAAACATAACACACAGACTTAAAATCAAACCCATAAAACATCAAATAACCACTTTAAAATACGAGAAAGAAATAATTAAAATATAAAATCGAAAAACACAAAAATAAATTAAAATAATAACAAAATGCAACAAGATCTGCATGAAATAAACACAGAAATAACAAAAAAACACAGGAATTTGACCGAAAATCGACAATTTATAAGAGTTAATGAAAAATAGAAGTAAAATTAAATAATTTTAATTGGAAATAATTCAATTAAAAATGAAAAAAATAAATTGTCAAATTAAATCACGAAAATAATAAAATAAGAATTAGATTGGACAAATAACTTCAAGGTCAAATTTTGTTTTACTGCATTAAAATTTACAAGCAAGGTTAGGGTCACAGAACAGGTATATATACTGATTCTTTTTACAGATTTTTAACCGTATGTTCGACTTAACTCGAAAAACTTATTTTAACCGAACACTTGGTACTCATTTTAACGCCAACAACTCTCGCCAATTTTTATTCGAATCAGTTTGAACTGTTTCATACAGCGTACAAGTGCTTTAATAAAAGAGAGTAACCTTGAGAAGATAAAACTTAAAATCAATTTTAAAATCTGGTTAAAGCTAATCTTTCTATCAAGGTAAAATAATGAAATAAACCCAATAGTTAACGTTACAAATCAAAGTTTTGACGACGAGATTCATGACGAAAGCGAATTAAACGAAGTCGACTCGAGAATAGATCTTAATTTTGAACATCGTTTTTACAATGCGGAAATTGTGTTGGCTAAAATAGCTCAATCACTAAGCCGTAAACTTTAACGATAACCCTTATGGAAGTTAAATAAAAATACAAAATAACCCGACAAAAACTCTAAACTACACCCCGAAATACCCCAACGTTAACCATCAGGTTGACGGAATTTGATTAAAATAACTGAGCATAAGTAATCTCAACCTTTGTGTCGTTAAACTAAGAGTGATAATAATAATAGACCGCGATGGCTATAAATCATAAATTCAAATAACGAACCAAAGTATAAATATTAACAACAATAACCCGATACCAGCGATAACTCACAAATAACTAAATTAAGAAAGGAAATGGATCAAGTACATAATTATCTGATCAATTAAACAAACCAATTCCAAAAGTTTAAATAAATGATAAAAGGTAAGATCAAGTTTATCCTAAGCATCGTAACGATGAAATCACTGAACAAACAGTAACGAGGATCATAAGATGATAGTGGATGGCCATATGGTAGTAATGATGTAGAGTTTGTAACCATTCAAGTGGGTAGCAACGAATGATCGGGTATGAGGAGTAATGTTGAATTTGAATCATAACTAACATCTGATTATTTTGCATTGAGAACTTTGAATCTAGAAAGTATTAACCCAAGGATCTTCCGTTAAATATGTCCAGCTCGGGTTCAGCGAATCGAATTCATTAATCATAATCTGAGAAGCCGAATAAGGAATCGGGATACCAATGAACGATACGATAGATTGAACTGATATCATAACTAGATAATTTGACTTGACGATTCAATGAGAAAAATTACCTTCCAAGATTAATTCGGCTAGATACCAGTAGATGAACAACCTTGTTTCGAACGGAATAAATCCACGTAGCATTAATCAATATAACCTTCTGTTCTACAGCACAGACAAACACCGCTCGTCACAGAAAATAAAAGCACCAAGTGGAATATACACACTCCCCGCACACAGAAATTGTAACTATAAATGCAGAAATAAATGAAAAGCGAAGAAAGGAAAAATCAAATAAATCAATTACATGTGACGAAAGACGAACTAATTGCCACGTCACCAGCACCGAAATCAATGCACGCCAACAGTCACTGGCATATAAAAAATAAAGTGAATGAGTAAACGTGATCATTCATACAGCATAGTATTCTTACTCAAATCATGCACTCACGAACCGAGAAGTTGTCAACGACTCCAATGGAAAGTCGAATTCACCATGACCAACAACGAAGGAACTATCAAATGGGAGGATCCGAGGAGAGTCCAAGGTCCCAACAAGGAGGTAAAATTCTCATTTTGTAAAATTGTCTTTAATCCTATCATCTAAATTTACGAAAACCATAAGACGAATGATCGTAACACCTGTTCAGAGGTCCCGAGAATAGGTCTAAGATGAGCCGACAAGGGCCAACACGAAAGTGGGAATCAGCAGTGAAGATTGTTACCAAACCCGGAACGACGAAAGAAAGTACCGAAAATTATTTTTATTCAATCACCAAGTATTATGCCGAGATTCCAGTATATTGAACTTTACTTAACAGATGTATCATGGATCGACGCGACCCGGATAACAGTGCATTTTCCAGCACGAACCGCCGCCAGATGTAGGCAGATGATGTGGGACGCCGGATTCACGGTGTCTCCAGTCAAAGAATTCCGAGATGGGTGTACAGAAGAACCCAAAGCGGGAGCCGTGCCAAAACTCAGCCTGGGAGAGCAGGCAACTGGCAGAATATATGCTAGCTAGGCTCAAGCAGAAACAGAGACAGATCAATTGTCAGGTCGAGATGGCAAGGCAGGACCTGGTTAGAATATCCCGGCAACCTATTCTGACATAGGATCAGATTGACTCTCACTTCACCACATTTCGATCTTCATGCTTACCTTAGCTACTCTACAATCCACAATTTTCATAGATAGCTTTATAGGTAACGAATTCATAAACAAAAACTTTGAAATCTTCTTCTCAGCCTTCCCCTTCCACAGATATCCCAACTGGAAAGACCTTCTTTGGCCAATGAACATTGAAAAAAACCTATGGGTTCTCTTTTATATAAACAAAACAAGACACATAGCAACTACCCTTGACCTGACCTGCGAAAACAGCACCCTAAAACACCAAGTAATGACCGAGTTCATAATATCAGTACTAATCACCCTACAAAACATAATAGATAATATCACAATTAAGTTAACCGAACTCTCTTACCCACAATGCCAGCTCATTAAGGACTCTGGATTCTACACCTGCCACTTTGCTTCTTGCCTAGTCAAAAACACACCCAAAACGCTTCCCAATATAGGAGAAATTAAAGATAAATTAAATAATACAATAAGTAAAATAATTAATAATAAAAAAGAAAATTTATTAAAGATCTATTTATCCAAATAAAAGCAAATAGTATAGAACCAGATGACAGTTTAGGAGAACTCTAAAAAATCCATGAAGCGACTAACCCTAACAAATATAAGACCAGCACGCAGTTCCGAATTTCTTAGCAAAGAAGGACAAAAACCAACTGATATTCGAACTGCGGCAAGGTTTTGATCTTAGGCAAAAAATCATTATAAGTAGGATTTTTAACCCCATAATTAGTATAAATACCACACCGACCTATGAGGACTTAAATAATAACCTTTTGAAACAGCCCAAACACATGACCAACATATTGCATAAAGAAACCCCAATCCTTTCCCCGGAATACAAATCCCACACAAAAATTGAAGCCGAAGAAATGTAGAAGACATACAGACAACTGAACTCCAGCGCTTCTCCGGGCAATGACAAGATCACATATGCTGACTGGAAAAGAATGGACCACGACTTTGAATTCCTAACAGAGCTATTAAGCCAGATAATCAAAACTGGACGAAGCCTAACCACATGGAAGACCTTCAGGACCAAACTTGTCATAAAACCGGGGAAAGAACATGCACCGCATGAAGTATCCTCATGGAGACCACTCGCCATCCTCGACACGGCTTATAGCGATAAATAATCTGCTGAGTAGGAACCAGAAGGCAGTTAGCACCCCTGATGGATGCACAGAACATAACACAGTTATAATAATATCTATAAATACTTAGAGGTAGACTTTGGCCAAAAAGGCAAGCACAGCATATATGACACCCTTGAACTAGCCATTAAGGACACTGAAAAACTTTTTAATTCAGACCTGCACCCTGCACAAAAGATTCAGGCATATAAGATCCACATTCACTCTCCCTATTGTTTATCTTTAGGAACTGCCACATTAACCATATGATACTAGATAGTAATATGAATAAGGTAATGCAACATAGAGAAAAACAACTGTGCTAAGATCAAAAAATTAAACGTAAATTTAAAGACTCCCTACAAGACATACACCAAAACCTCAATAATAACTTTATATATACGAACATAAAAATGAGAGGTTTAGGAATAGTTCCCAGTATAGATGAATACTTTATTCAAAGTATTGCCCACTTAACTCTAGAGATTTAAAAATGAAAGAATTTATAGTTAAGGAACTAATTGCAATTACCCAAGGTAGATTCCCAAACCAAACCGCAGACATTGATCTATTCCTCAGATGACTAAATGCAGAGATTAAATGGGCAAAATACGTACCGAAAACAGTTTTTTCGAAATTCTGTACCTCCATACCTAGGCCAAATGAAAAATTTAATATTATTATAAAAATAACATTAGTTAAGGAGCGCTTTGAGCTAGACATCAGATGGAAAAACTTTGGGACCACTATAGATAGGGACTCTCTTAAAGATACGTCGGATATCATCCATGACCTGACTAGCGGTTTATGTATGCTGAACAGTGGTTTTTAATGACGTGCCAAGGACATATAGCTAAGACTATAGGAGGCAATAGACAATCAGCATACCTTACCAAACATAGAGCGCTAAATGACCAACAATACCATTTTTTGATCAAAGCCCGGAATAATATGTTAAGGCTAAATTACAACACGCATAGGGTTAAGGAAAAAATGAACACAAACTATAGACTTTGTAATAAGGAACCGAGACCCAAGCACACATTTTTAACCACTGCACCCAAACAAGCAACGCTAGGAGAAATAAACATAATAACGTTATGGAAAAAGCTGGGAAATACCTAATATCTAAGGTGTTTTAGGTAGATATAAAAAGATCCCCTTCCACCATTGAAACGCGGCTTAGACCTGACCTTATTATAAAATCCAAACGCAATAATTACATTCACATTTTAGATATTAAGGTTCCATATGACCACCTAGAAAACTTCCAAAACGCCAGAGAGGATAACTATAAAAAATATACACTTAGCCCTCGAAACAGGTAAGCAAAATAATTGTAAAACAACCATATTCGCACTCGTAGTAGGGACACTGGGGTCATGGGACGGGGAAAATGATAGAAGTCTAACAAAAATAGGACTCGATACTACAGAAGCCAACAAACTGGCTGCACTCATATCCAGTTATAGAATAAATATGGATCATGATACCAATAGGGTAAAAAACATAGGTAAATAAAATTGATGTTACTGGCACTGAGTACTTAGTAACACAAAAAAAACTGAGATAGCGAGATATCATCATATTATATTAACAATTGTAGGAATAATAATAATATTGATAATAATAATAATAATAATAATATTAATAATAATAATAATAATAATAATAATAATAATAATAATAATAATAATAATAATAATAATAATAATAATAATAACAATAATAATAATAATAATAATAATAAAATAATAATAATAATAATAATAATAATAATTTGATATCTCGCTACCAGTAGTAACACCCAAAAATGTACTAGCATGTCACTAGTGGCATAATATTACTATTGCATCTCTCTTGATGAAAGAAGAAAATATATGATATTTAGGGTATGGCATACTTCCAAGTACTGCATATTCCCAGAAGACAATGGGTTGATAACTGGCCAATACCAGCCAATCAGCAGACATAACCAATCAGAGGTGTGTCTGTGAAGCATTATATAATGATGCTTAAATAGGCCTGGAACTGACATGGACTGGAGGGGGGATTGATGGCTACTGATGATCCCCACCGGGAACACAGTATACCCAACTAACAGTAGAAACATAAAACAGCTGAAACCGCCAGGTTTCTGCTTATCCGTGTGGATTATGCCTACTCTTAGGAGAGGTTGGTAAAACCAAGCTTCGGAACGAGGAGATCACTGCGGGAAGGATCCCCAGCACAGATGGATAATCCCCTCCATATGTCGTCTCATATGAAATGGATGATCCGAGATTAGCCAAATCCACTCGATCGATGTACATGGTCATCCCCAGGAAGCTAGTACCAAGGGAGACCCGATATGCAGATGGAAGTCCAGTAGGGAAACAAGAGCATTCGTATGCTCGAAGACAACGCGGATCTGCTCAGATTTCGTGTCGTCAAAATCCCCGACATCAATAATACATTGTTATTTAATAAATGGTTGAATTGAAAATTCTTATTTCTAATTTCCGAATATATCTATAATACTGACCTAAAGACCGAGGTATCGAGAACGATAAATAAGCTTTAGACAACCAGTAGCACGCCTACTAGATGAATACCTAATTGTTTTCCAGTTAGTAGAATAAGTTTAAATAGATAATAAGGGCGATAAACGAGGAAACGCCGTAACGAAATGGATAAGATTTATTAATAAACAATTTAATTTTTAGATATGAACATAATCAGTACCCTGACCAAAGAGCTCGCAAAGTTGCGCTAAGAGAATGCGGAGCTTCACTCCCATTTGATCCAAATGATTCAAGAAATCCAACAAATCAGAGCTTGCAGGATCGAACCCGCGAAGGCCAAGAGAATTTACCAGAGATTGACTGCCGCCCAACGCGGGTGGGCAGACGAGAAAAAGCTCCGACTATCACAGAAATTCCAAATCCGCAGCTTAGAAGTGGCGGTATCGGCTTGCCAGGAGGGCTATGCCGTAACGTACCCACTTGTGTTTGCGCCGGCTCAGTTGGCATATTGAGAGGCAATTGATGCATCCAGCCCAGCAGCAAAACCCGCTCAGCGATGCCCAGGAAAGGCGAAGCGGCGGGATTTACAAGCTATGGACTGTGCGAAACTCTAACCATTTTAGTCCAATAAATGATTGTTGTTAATTCTTTAGTTTCATTTATTATATGACTATCTAATTGTTAATAGCAGGTTTAATTACAACTATAAGCGGTTCGGATGAAATTTAATTGTTAAGAGTGTCAAGTACAACGTGAAGGGACCGAAATAGGAACAATATCACGCAGACCTTTTAAAGGCAGTGCGTTGAACCCATTATGAGGCCGGACCTTAGCAGTTATTTCGTAGCGCTCACCTTTGGCGGTCTCATAACCTGTGGTTGCGTTACCAACGTTGCTCAGTAACGGGTAACCATTGGAGGGCAAGAAAGATTCTATGTATGGGGTCAAGGTTACACAAACCACAAGCCCCACAAAATTAATATTGTGCTTGGTTCTTAAATGGGAATGTAATGGGAATCTCACCACTTTAAATACTCCCATTATATTAACATCCACCATTACTTTGCCTTTTGTTTCCAATTCATTATCATTTGCGCATCTTAATATACTTGCCGTCTTCATAAGTTCTATATTATTTAATTTTTTGTACTGGTACAATTTCATTACGTTTACTGTTGCTCCCGAATCAAGTAAACAATCCATTTCCTGATTTTGAATTTTGATTACCACACTAGGTCTACCTTTCATTATGTCATATCTGATAAAACTTGACATCATTTTATCTATTGCCAATATCTTGGTACTTCTCTGTTTCACATTTTCACAAATCTCAATTTCCTCAAAGTTCTTTTTAGCAAACCTATTAACTTTTTTAACTACTCGTTTCTCATTTTCTTCCTGATTTCTCTCTCTATCCTCCCCAAGTCTCTTTTCTCTATTGTTCTATCTTTGAGGAGCCTCTAAAATCCTTTATAAAACTGCCCCGACAATGTCTCCTCTTGTCGGGGCTTTCTCGTTTGGGTGACGGAGAAAATCTCTTCTTCGTCTTC
This sequence comes from Schmidtea mediterranea, assembly GCA_022537955.1. Taxonomy (NCBI): domain Eukaryota; kingdom Metazoa; phylum Platyhelminthes; order Tricladida; family Dugesiidae; genus Schmidtea; species Schmidtea mediterranea. Next base: position 258,977,945 of record CM039679.1, read on the forward strand.
ATCGCTTTCATTTCCTATGTATGCAACTTGTCTTTTGTTAGCCTTGTAATGGATCCCTGTTCCCGCATTGTTTCTTCTTCCTTGATAGTTGGTCTTCCTTTCGCAATTTCAACTTTGTCTTCCGTTATCTCTATTTGTCGGTGTTCGCTTAATCCTGTTCAAATTCGTATAGCAATCCTCTACTTGGCCTCCTAATCTACATCTAAGGCATCTTATTTGGTTACAATCTCTCTTTGTGTGTTCCTCCACTCCACATCCGTAGCATGTAATGACTCTTTTACGTCTATTTGAACACTATCTTTTTATATGACCTTGTTGTCCGCATGAATTGAAATTTCAAAAATATGACAAGGTAATAGGTCGAATAAAACAAGGATAAAATTTGACGCATATAGGATTCAACAATTCTTGACGAATGTCAAAATTTGCACCGATTTAAAAATCGATTTAAAAATGTTATGAAATTACACAATCACCTATTTAAACAAAATTAAATTTTAAAAAACTCAAGGCTGGGGGTTCGGGGAAAAAATTGAAAATCCATTGGGGGACTCTTACCTATTCAATTATCTGGAAGGCGCATTATTACCTATTGCAAATAATTTGTTTATTTAGTACTAAAATTATTTTATTTGAATTTATATGAATTATGCATTTAGGAACCTTTCGTGGATTGTATTATTCATTTTAGCCTCCCCTGTTCATTATATTATTCATATTATAATTTTCTTTTATCTTTTCAGTTATTGATTTTTAGGAATTAAAGGCATTTACTCGTTCTTTAGTCCCATCAAAATTCTAGGATTCCATTCACGATGTGGTTGAAAATTTTGAGTTGAAAAGGAAGACCTTTGTCGTCTAATATGGGTATAAAGTCATTATTCTCAAAACAAAATTATGTTTTGATTGAATTATCAACAATTTATAAATTGAATTAAGAACAAATTATATTCAATTTCTTGTGTTATTAACCGATTAGTTATTTTTATTATTATTAATTAATTATTACTCTTAATGAAAATGATTTTCACGTGAATTCTATTCCAACTAATTATCGAGTATAATATCAAGGAAATTTAACAAGATATTATGCTTCAAAGAAAAGTAAAAGCTAATAAAGATTTATTAAAGCATAACCTTACCGTACGAAAATTATTAAATCCACAATTGATAAACTCCGGAGGCAGGAGACGGAATAACGAATTCCTTTCGACTAAATTGGAAAATTCCAAGAAAAACAAAATCAAAAACCAATCAATAAGATCATATAGAGAGAGATTTTATAAAATTTTGTTCTCATTCCTAGTTTTTTCTGTTCTAAAAATAGAACGGAATTTCTATTTGAAACGGAACTATTTGAAAATAAATTCATTGATTTTTGTGGTTCAGTTAATACCACCTCCATCTAGAAGAAAATATGTTCTCGCAATATTGACTATTTTAGTAAATACATAATGCTAAAAGCAGTAAGAATGAAGGATGAAAAAACGCTAGTCGACAATGTGTTAAGTTGATGGATTTTGAAATTTGGTCCTCGAAAGAAATTCAAGTTGATAAAGGAAAATGTTTCGATTCGAATGGTTTTAGGAAAATGATACTAAAATATCAAATGAAGATAGTCTATTAAAGTCCATATCATAATCAATTCAATGGCCAAATTGTAAAGATAATTTCAAACAATGAGAGACAGGATTTCTTGTTGTTTGGAAGAAAAACAATTTAAGACATGGGAAGAAGCATTAGCTCACATAGAGTTTGCAATTAATTCAACAATGCAATCAAGTATAAAATTTAGTCCAGCTGAAGTAGTTTTTGGAAGAAAATTGTGCAAAGAGCGTTTTGGAATTTGTACAGAAACTAACAATAAAGAATCGTGAAGAAATGAAATGTTAAATAATATCAAATCAGTTAATCATATAAATAACTATAATCAAGAAAATAGAACTCATAGATCTTTTAGTGTCAGAGAATTATTACTCGTCAAGGAAGGTGTTAAAAATAAACAAGAAAATAAATATTGTGGTCCATTTAAAATAATAGCAAAATATCACAAAAATAGTTATTTGTTGAAAGATTTAAATGGAAAATGTTTGAAAAGAAATGTAGAATGGCTAAAGATTTTTAAATCGAGGGGTGTGTGATTTAATTGTATGGGGATGATTGATTTCCCTGTCCCCAACATGTAAACCCTTTTAATTAATGTTTATGATTGCATGTATGTTTGATTGATTACTTTGATTGTCTAAGTCAGGGGTGGCGAACCTTTTCATTTCAAAAAGCCACATTCAATTATCTGATTCAACTGGTGGGTTACAGGGTTTCAAAATCTTGCTTATCTTCCCGGTGACCCTGGTAACGCCATACAACATTTACTAACTGCCACTTGGCACCCGTTGCTGGGCAACGTTGGTAATGTGTTCAAGTGGTGGACTGTCCGCAAAAATTGAGTATCATTAGCTAATACTGTAGTTGCTCGGACAATCCTCGGGTTCACGAGCTGTCGATAGAAGACCTGTGCTCGCTTTTATTATTTGGTCCCCTTGCGTCAAATTTCTAGCGTCTATCCAACTGTTTTAGTGGCGTTGGTTTGCGAAGGCAAAATAATTGGTAGTTTTGTTTAATCCCTCACAATGTTATTTTATTTATAAAAAAAAACTTTACTAGTGCGTGAATGAAATGAGAGATGTACGGGGAACGATATATTTAATAATAGTCTATTTCTCTACGAAACGCATTGATTGGAGAGTCGAGCGGCCCGGCGCTTAGCTCGCTCCTTACGACCCGGTCGTCGACTGGATGTTGAAGGAATTGTTGGAGTGGAGTTTTCGGCAGGGGTTGGCATCGCGGATGGGGTCGGATTCGACTCACGGTATGCTAATTGAGCCGGGGCGAAAACTAGAGGGTAGGTTACCGCTGCCCCCTCTTGACTAGCGGACAACGCTACCTCTAGCCCCCTGATTTGGGTCCTCAGGCTTGTCACCAATTGTCTTTCTTCGGCCCACCCCTTCTGGGCCGCGGCTAACTTTTGATACAACGGCTTGACCCTCGTGGGGTTAACCCACGTAGCCTTGAGTTGTTGTATTTCCCGGACCAGGTGTATGAGTTGATCGTGGAGATCCTTGTTTGTCTGTCGTGCTCGAGTTAACTCGTTTTGTAATAACTTTACGGGATCCATTTCTAAAATAGTACGAGTAAATTGGATGGCGACTAATACAAATATGAGCAGTTTTACTTAAACAATTTTACCAAATGAAAATTATGATAATGACAGAAAAGATGAGACAGAAAAACTTTGTTCTTTGAATTGATCACAATGTCTTTATAATAATAAGAAATGTCCACATTAATAGAGTTATTCATCCGCGAAGAATCGCTTGATTCCCTCCTCCGGAGCGTATCCCGAGACAACGAGCACCGGTCGCTTAAGGTTTCTGATCGGTCTCGGAGAAGGCGGGTAGCTGTCGGCCAGTCGTCCGGCCGCTATGTCATCTTTGACATTGGCCAGGTAAGATGTGGCCCATGCCACATCAGCCTCGATTTGTCGCTGCTGCTGTAGCAGGCCTTCCAGGAGCTCTTGGGCCTGCATTAAGATATCTCGTGACGGATTGGGTTCGTCCGCCGTCTTCCGAAATCGCTTCATGAACTTTTCCGGCGATATTTCCTCCGTTTGGTCATCTGTAGGCACCTCAGGATATCGTTCCTGGTATACCCGACTCCAGGCTTGTCTCCATTGTTCCACAATGTGAGCGGGCATATCGATCATGGTTCTAGTGTGTCCTGAATTAAAATATATATTTACTCCATCTTTCTCCGTATATTTAATAGTTTGCAAAAATGAAATTGGTCTCGTCTTGTACGAGAGAACTCGCTAGCCTGAATTTACTCACATTAGGTGTCTGAGTACCTTGTGAGTGTGGTAGCCGGTAATGCTGATAATCTTGGGTCGTGCGTTAGGCCGACAGGGTTTTGCGGCTTAGTAAAATAATATGGTACTGCGTCTGTCTTATATGGGGGGTATATTAACAGTGTAAAATTCGCACGTGTATCCGTTCATTAATAAATGTAATAATTTTATCACCTCAGCTTAAAGTATTTTCAATACAAACAGAAAATAAAATGGGGCTATGTATCGAACTATTTCGTAAGCGATTATTATATTTGGGCTTTAGTTTATTGTCAAAATCGTTGACGGGATTCTTGGTTGTCAAATTTCGAAACGGAAACGGAGTGATTTGATTTTCGGTGATTGACGAATTCTAGTCAGGCGGCATGAACCGGATGTCAGATTCGGTTCATCGATCATGGTGAATTACCGGATGTGACGAAGATTTGTTAAATTTCGATTTGCCAGAATGTTTATTTTAAGCGGATAAATCTGTTTATCCGGTTTGTTCATAATTATTATGAATTCTCGTATGATCATGGACTTTTCAAGTAGGTGCAAATACTTTATTATGCTTGGTTGTCATTTAATTTTAAGGATCGTTAGTTATCGGGTTGCAGATTGGAATCTTTGGGTCATGAATATTATATTCTGGAAGCTCTTTCTGCGTTCCTCGGGGGACGCGGTCATCTCGTTACCATGGTCAGAACAAAATCGGTGGTAGGTATTTCTCATTGTTAAGTTAGCTATTTATTAATCGCTTTATTTTTAGGGTTCGATTTTATTGACACACAATTTTAGGTGATTGCCACTCTGTTAATCCTGCATACGACGCAGTTCTGGTGATTACTCTGTTCCCTTACCCGACGATGAATTTGATATTTTTCGTGTGGAATTAAAATCGTTTCATTTACTGCTTTTTATTTTTAATCGGTTTTGTTCATCAATTTCTCTGATTAATTGGTTTCGAAATAGTTAATCGTGATGATTTTATCTATGGCTGATCTCGTTAAACAAATAATATGGATGTTTTGTTCGGATAATTATTGGTCACCCATTTTATTCAATCCATGTCTCAATTCCGTGATCAACAAGTCAAAGGTCCCTCTTTTCCACTTCGTGGATTCGTTGGATTCATTTAAATATGAATTTTTTATTACTTAAGTGAAAACGGACGTTTATCGATGGATTAATTGGTTACACACATAATTCTCTGTGTGAACTTACAATAATCTCTAATCCACATGGATTGATTTTAGTTCTGAAATTTCATTAAGAAGGACCTTGCCTGCTGATCACGAAACTGATTCGATTTTTAATATAATACGCTTAATTAACAGTTTGGTAATTCGTAATTTTTATAAATTGTTTCTTTTATTTGGATATTTATTTTTCAATATACGTAATTTGTAACTACTTATCTGGTTCGAACACTTGTCGTTATGGTGAACTGAGTTCAGGAATTAGATCTCTATTAAGCAACAATTATCTATTAAATGACTATTTGGTTTAATAAATTGACGAGTCAATATCTTTACAAAATTCTTTGTTTCTTTACGGTACAATATTTTACTTTAAATGGTTGAGTGAAAATCAATGGATCATTAAATGAATATTTAATTTACGGTATTAAATTTATTTATGTTAATCAATTAACGTCGACGAATTATTTATTAAATGAATGTTTAATTTATGATATAGTACTTTAGTGAATTAAATTTCTTTATATTGATTAATTAAAAATTGATGAATTACTAAATGAACACTTGATGAATTAATTTTCCTTTCTTTAACCAATACTAAAGGAGTTATTTATCAAATGAATATTTTAATGAATTAATAATCAATTTAAAATCAATGAATTACTTATCAAATCAATGCTTTAATGAGTTTACTTTAAGCAATAATTAAGTTAAAATTAGTGAATTATTTATTAAATGACTATTTAATTTACGGTATAATACTTCAATGAGTTGAATATCTTTACATTAATCAATTAGAATCGATGAGTTATTTATTAAATGAGTACTTGATTTATAGTTTAATGAATTAGATATTTTTACATGAATTAATGAGAATCAATAAATTATTTATTAAATGATCTTTATCAATTTATTTGACTCGCAAATTTAATTCTTGTTTGATATATTAATTTGAATTATAACAACGATTTCCATTTTAATTAACCCCAGTTCCAATCCCTTTTAATAAGCCTTAAGCGCATTTTGTGTTTACATTATATTTACTGAGTGCCCACTGGACTACTCGGTGTGATGATTTTTAGCCATGTGTAGTATGAGTTAAGTCGATTTTACAGAAACGAGGAACGAGGAAGCAATCAAATGACTTCTTCCTTATTCCTCCTCTCATCTATAGGGATAATATTGACGATCCAACCCTGCGTTCCGCACGCCGGGTTTTCACGGGCACAGATCATTGGCGATATTCCACGCGCTTACACGAATCTGAATTGTGTGTAGATTTTATTTACTTGCATTAGGTTTCGGCTGTGGGCCGGAAAAATTTCGACAGATTTTAATTAACAAATTATATATATATATGAAACAATTTATGCATAATAATGTTTATTAATTATAAAAAAAAAATAACAAGTTACCATTCCAATTCATAAAAATAGCATAAATTCATACAATAAAACCAAATGCCTCTCTTCCCACGCCAACGTCCGAGCAGAGCTCTATAGAGATGCAAGGTACGGGGGCGTGGAAAGAGGGTTCCAAAATCAATGATTCTTACCTAAAATTCTGAAAATTCAAAAGTACGATCTCAAATAGATTTAAAATATTCAAACAAGATTCAAATAATTTGAAATATTTCGAAACACGATGTGTTTTCAAAAAATGGTTTTTGGTTTTTTTTGGTTAAGTTAAATGTGAAAATGGATCAGTATATATACCTAAATTTTTGGTGTGTAAAATTTGATGTAGTAAAACAAAATTCGACCTTGTTGTTTTCTAGCAAATTCTAATATTTATTTTTATTATTTTTCGATTTTATTTTTATAATTTTTTATTTATAATTTTTATTGAATTATTGCTAACTCAAATTTTTCGATTTAAAACTTGCTTTAATGAACTTTAACTGATTTTTCCAATTTCGTCGAATTTGTCGTGTTTTCTTGCTATATTTGTGTAGGTATCGTGCGGATCTTGGTGCATTTTGTTATTATTTTAATTTATTTTTATGTTTCTGAATTTATATTTAATTCTTTTATTTCTCAGATTTTATATGGTTTAGTTGGTGTTTTGGGGTTTATTTGAATTGCGTGTTGTATTTGCGTGTGTGTTTCTGATCCATTTAAACATTTTGAAGGCCGTTTACGTTCTGGCCCAACATAAAACACTCGGGGGTCCGTAAAATTGCGACCCGCAATTTCAATTGATTTCAAAATAATACGTACAATTCCGTTTTCAATATTCACATTCATAAAAAGTTTTTACGGTATGGTTAAATCATCAAGATAAAGATGGACTTAAGGTCCTACTACGATACATAATCAAATAAAATCAGATAGTTCAGTTTTTTTAATATCAGTGCAAGTTTTGTAATATCAGTTCAAATCACTGTTGATCAGTACGAGTTAATCAGTTCAAATCAATGTAAATTAGTTATATTTGGCTTCGAATGAATCACTGACGGCTTGGGTTTCGCTTTCAAGCTGGGCTGATCTTGAAGGGTGATTTATAGAAATATGCGAGAGTTTTACAGTTTTGCTAATTTGATTGGTATTTCGAATTTGGTTGATCATTCTTCTGAATTTCTGAATTGGGGTATTTTGCTTTTGTTTGTTTTTCGTTAGGCCGAGGATGAGGCAGCATATAAACAGTATTATGTTGGATGTTATACTAATCGGTAGTATAAGTTTGATTGATAGAGTTGTTGTACGGGGTTCATTTTCCTGTCCCACTCGTTTTCCTAGTTGCTTTTGAATTGATAGGGTGATTTTTTGAATTTCTTGGATTGGTTTGTTATTGGGATTTGCTTTGGCTTTTCTTTGAATTTGTCTGATGAGGGTTTCTAGGGTTTTCTTTGCCTCTCGATTCTCATTTTTTATATTAGCTATCTCTTCATTATTTTTCAGTAGGGTTTGTACCATTATTTGGGTTTTCTCGATATTCTGTTTTATCTCATCCTTGTTCTCTTTCATGGGGCATTGTATACATTGTAGGTTTATTTGCTGACATTCTTCATTATCGGGATTTCTACAAATTTCTTTGAAATCGGCGCAGGTGCTGTCCTCTCTTCTGAAGGGTTGGGATCTCTCGCATTTTTCCAACGGGTTTTCAGTGTCACACTCTCTCATTATTATCATTATCATTATTATCATTGTGATCCATAACGTTGGGTTCATGGTTTTCGTTTCTGATATATATCAATCAATTTTCGCGTCTATTTACAATTTTATTCAACTATATACAGTGGAGTTTAGCCCTTTTTACTCTTTCTCCCTTTCTGGGGTTGAGTGTCTCTCGCACTCTTCTTTAATTTTATTTTCTGAGAATCTCATTATCAGGACTTGGGCTTTTATTAATCGCTCGGTTAATTTTGGGAGTTCTTTTAATCGTTCTTTACCTTCTTTGATTGTTCTTTGTTGATTATGAATTTTCGTTTGAAGATTTCTTTCTTTTGTTTGCTTTCTTTTAAGTTGACGTTTATAGTTGACCCGCTTGGTTGTTTGTTTTTCCAGCTTTCGTCTCGCTTCCTGAAGCTGATCTGTTAATGTTTTAATTTCGTCCTGAGCTTGTTGGTGACTTTCTTTTATTTCTCTGGCTTTTCTACAACTGTCTTCTAGTTGTAGCACGTATCTCTGTTCGCTTTTTCTGCTGTCTCGCATTCGTTCTGCTTCGGTTTTCCAATAGTCTTCCAGGATTACACGGGTTTTTATTTCAGCTAATTCTCGTCTCAATTGTTCATTTTCCCTCTTTTGATCTCTGTTTTCTCCCATGCTAGATGTTAGTTTTCGTTTTATCATATTGGTTAGTTGTTTAGATTGTATTAACTGATGGTTTATCCGGGCGATTTCTGACTCTTGCTCCTCCACTAACTCTTGCCATTGCTTTCTTTCGGCTCTCCATCTTTTACTGTAGTATCTCAGTGGGTCTTGCTCGATTGGTTCTACTAATTGAATTGGGCTTGGTACGTATTCTCCGTCTTCTAGATTCATTCGGATTTCTATTTCGTTTGAATTCATGCTAAATATACATCGATTACAATTTTTTGTTTTTTATTATTTTTCTTTATTTTTATTATTTTTACACTTTTTACAATTTTCCTCTTCACTTTTACGCTATCGTTTCGTCCGTCTCTCCGAATCCTTCATCGGGTTCGGCGGGTACTTGGGTTGGAATTTCGGTTGGGTATAACGGCATAAGCAGGATTGGTGGTCGACTTTGTAACATATTTACCTCTTCACGCAAGGCGCTTGATATTTGTATCTCTTCGTCTAAGAGATAGGCAAGATATTCCGTATTTTTTGTTAGCTCTTCTACTTGCGTTTCCAAACGATGCGTGTTTTCTAACGCTTTTAGTTTTTCGATTTCTTTTCTCAAGTTCTGTTCGTTTTCCTCGTATCCTTGCTTTATCGTTTTGATCTCTGCTTCCACTTGTTCCTTCAACTGCTTATTAACTTCATGTTGATGTCTCAACTGGATTTCTTTAAATACTGTAACTCCTCGGTGTCCGTTCACCTCCTGCTGGAGTTCTGTTATTCTCTCGTTTAATTGTTGGATTTGTCGTCTTTCATCCGTTTGTTCGTGTAGGGTTTCCGTTATCTTTTGATTTAGCTGATCAATCCATTTTCTGAGGTCCTTGTCGGTTTTCCTGAGCCTTCTTATTGTATTTTGTCTGGCTCGCTCATGGTATTCCATTGTTTGGATTTCCTCGTTCAGCTCCTCAATTGTTTCTTTCTGCGCTTCGACTTGTTCCCATAGCTCCCAATCTTCCATATTCAATATCTTTTTGGGTAACAGTCTTATCTCTTTCTTGGCTTCTTGGTACCGGTTCTTCCATCTTCTTGCTTCTGATTTGATCCACTTTTCTTTGTCTTCCGTTTTTATTTGTTGTATTTGTCTCTGTTTAAGAGTCTTTTCTTGTTCTACTAGCATCTCCTTCATTCTCGTTTGTTGCCATACTATTTCGTGATCTTGTTTTTGTATATGTTCCCATTGTATCGCATTCTCTATTTTCGACAATCTATACTTGTCTTTCCACTTTCTCGCTTCCGCCGTTGTTTGGATCACTATTCTTTCTTGTCTATCATCTTTGGGCTCTCTAATTTTCTTTGATGGTTTTGGCCCTTGATTTCTCAGCTTGTTGACTTCCTTTTTCGCATTCTCCCATTTAGCTTTGTAAGCTCTTGCTCTATCTTCCTCTTCGGCTATTTGCTGAATATAATGCCTGATTCGCGATTCCCAATTACTTCTTGAGTTTTCTCTCTCCTCTGTCCATTTGGCTTTCCAATGGAGTGCTTGTCGTTTTGCCCATTCTTTGGCTTGTTCCAAATGGGTTCTCTTTGTTTTCTCTATTCGATATTGGGTGCTAACTTGCCCAATTTCCTCCTGCATTTGTTGTATAATTTTTATCGTCTCCTCTCCTTCTTCTCGTATCTCTGCTTCTTTATCTTTTATTACTTCTCGCAATCTTTCGATTTCATTTTGTTGATCCTGCTTCTCTTGTTCTAACATTCTGATCTCCTTTCTTTGGTTTTTGATTCTGGTTTGGTTCTGCATCGATTCTTTTACTAGTTCCTCTTCTCGTCCTTGATATGGTTCATTATTTCCTTCGGAATTCATTGTCTGTTGTTCTAATTCTTCTCTTATCATTTTTATCTTTAACGTATCTCTCAGTAGTTCTCCTTCTACTGATGTTAATATTTCTTTTAATCTCCTCGACCTTTGTTGCCATTCCTCTTTAATCTCTTTTAGTTGTTCGGATTGGTTTTCGATTTTTGACTCTTTGTCCTCTGTTGCAGTTTTCTCTATCTTTTGGCTTATCATCTCGTTTTGGTTCATTGTAATTCTGAATATTAATAATTGATTATTCTCTCTTTTCACTCATATCAAAATTTTATCATAATTTACATCATCTCGTATTTTTGTGGTTTTGAGTTTTATAATTTTTTTGTTTTTACGTTTATCTTTATTTACACTTTTTACACATTGTCTCTATTTCTACCTACTGATCAGCGAAACGGAATCCTTTGATCCGCCCGTTGATCGGCTTTCTACACACTGGACATATATCGACCTTTAACCCACATGCTTCACATGTGACCATATGTCCACAAGGCATATAAATTATTTCTACATGTTTCTGCCAACATGTTACACATTGATACTGTTCCAAAATAGCTTCTTTTATTATTGATTTGTCTCGATTCTCTTTTGGTTTCTCTTGATATCTCTTGATTGCTCGGATTACTGCTTGTGTTGAGTCATACCACTCTAAATTATTAGCTAATCTTTCTTTGATTATTTTTCTCATCTTTTGAGTATCCACTCCTGATAATAGCATTAGGGTTCTCGTTTTTGGTCGATCCAAAATATCTTCTATTTGTTGGTTGGTAATTATTATTTCGATGTTCTTTGACTCTTTTTCTTGTTTATACATGCATTTCCCTTTATGCTTTAACTTTTTGACATTCTGATCTGGTATTGGCTGTTGATTTTTGCATCCTTCGCACATTATTCCTCTTGCTGTTTGACAATACCCTTGACTCGCAAATTCCGCTGCTCTTGGATTTCCTTTGAAGGTTTTAATTCTCTCTTTGAATGTTCTATTTATAGTCTCTTTTTCCCATATTAATTCTGCTGGATCTTCGAAACCCTTTATTATCGTTATCTTTTTCTCACCTCCCTTTTCATCTTTGTCAACTTCTGATTGCCGGAGTCCTTCCAGTCTGTTTATCGCTTGGTTTCCGACGTCAATGTTTATTCTAAATGGGCAGGTTGAAAATTTTCTCAGGTGTTCTCGTTTTGCTGTTTCTCCTTTTTCCCAATGCGAGAGTCTTCCTTGACAATAAATCCAGGTAACTTCATCTGGTAGTTCGGGGGGTTCCTGAGAAAAAGAATCCTTGTGCTGCCATCTCTTTACTTTGTCGGTCAGTGAATACTTTGTTATCTTTGAATGTTAGGTATCTTTGCTCTTCTTTTCTCAGCTCCTCGTATCTTACTCTTCTCTGTGAGTAAATTACCTTCCTCATTTTCCATGGTCGTCCGGTTGTGTCGAAACTGGTATAATGCTGAATTGCGATTACTAAGGTTTTAATTTTTTCCTCTTCCTCTGGTTTTTTCCATAGTCTCGTCCATATCGAATCCGGTCCTTCTCTCATCTGTACTGTTATCTCTTCGCTGATTCCGCTTGCCATCTAAATATCGTCATTATTTTTGAATTTTTGTTTTTCTGATTTTTCTGATTATTTGTAATTTTTTGATTTTTATTTGGTTTTTTATTATTTTATTTACATTTATTTACACTTCCCCGTTTTTCTTTACAACGTCTTGTCTGGCTTCTCCACTTCTAATTTTATATACAGGTTATCTTCTCGCAAGAATCCTTCTCCTCTTAATCGTTGTTGTGGATAGAAACGTGGTGTTCCAATTGCTGTATTCCAGTCAGTTGTTGGTCTTCCCATCTGTGGTTCATTTCCTGTTCTGATTGGATTGCGGTAATCCTCTTGTCCTTTCATCGTTAATATCATGTTTTGTTTAAAAGGCCATGTTAATAGCTCGTCGTAATCTCCTTTTCCCACTCTGATGAAGACACTGATATGGGTGCCTGTTGCATTCCCATCTCCATTTGGATATAGTCTAATGCCCAATTTGTATCCATTTTCCCAACTGTATATTGGTGGGCTGTCTAAAATTCTCTGTGTTCCGTCTTTTGCTCTCTGAAGCTTCTCTGCGAATCCGGTTATTTTCCATATAAATGGTGCTGTAGGATGTTTTCTGGCTATAGAACTGTTGGTCTCTAGTTCCTTTATGCTGTTGGTCATCTGTTGCATTTTCTTTTCCATTTCGCCCATTTTCTTGAGTGTGTCTCCTTGGCTTCTCTCGAAATTCTTTCTGGATTCTAATATTTCTCTTATTATTGCTTTTTGTGCATCATTTTCTGTTCGTAGGCTTTTTATCTCCCATGCCAACATCCCTATCGTTTTCATTATGATTTCGGCATGCTCGATGCTATTTTCCATCATGTGCTTTTGCATTTCCGCGATTGGTAATTGTGCTCGGCAGTTGAATAGTTCTAACGGACATTTGACTGGTTTGCCGATGCATTCGTTCCAATGTTCTTTTAATTTGACTTTATCTTTCCTGTCGCAGTTATTTTCACCTATCCCTTCGTATAGATCACATATTTGTTCCTCTTTTGGATTCCGGTGTTCCATCTCTATTTTTATCCATTCGTCGATGACTCCACAGAATTCGCATTTTTCCTCTCTCTTGATACACACTTTATGGTGTTCTTTCATAGTCTTTTTTGTTGCGTTCGTTTGGCATTTTCCGCATAATATCTCGTTATATTCGCATTCGTTTGTGTGACTTTCGGCTTCCCTTCATAAGCCCTTTCCATTCACATTCTTTTACTCGGCATTGAACTAGTAGATTATTGATTTCTTTATTGGTGGCTTTATCCATTGTTGTAGGGTCTTCATCTCTTTCAATCGTTTCATCGCATCCAGGGCATTTTATTGTTTCCGTTTTTATCACTTCTATCGTACAATCTGTACATATTCTGCATCCACATTTCGTTTGTCTCGCTCCAATCAGTAGTTCTTTGCATTTACAACATTTCAATCTTTCTTTTATATCGTTCACCACTTTAATTCTATTTTTCATTATTCGTCTCGTATCTTCGGATGGATTCTCGCTTCTTCTTATTCTCTCGATAATTGTCTGCATATCTACAAAAATTTTCTGATTACTCGACGTTGCTTTACTTCTATCTTTTTATTTATACATATTTACAAGGTACGCTTTATTTTTACTCCACTGTTGAATCCGGTTCTGGGGTGAATTCTGGCATCGATGCTATCCATTCCACCCAACTTGCTGGATCTACGTGCTGTTGATTGTTACGTAATCTTCTAATTTCGTCAGCTTGCCATCTAACTTGATCTGCTAATTGCTCGTTTATTCTCTGCAATTGCAGTATAGTTCTTTGTTGCTCTTCTAGTCTTATGGCTTGTTGTAGACCTCTGTTCACACTTTCTGTTAATACTAGATGAGTATTTGTCCACTGAGTTTGCGCATTGTTCGTTATTAATGTCATTAATTCACATTGTCGTCTCCACGTTGCCTCAATTCCTACGATCTCTATAGGTACATTGGCAGCTGCTGGTTGTTGTATTACTTCTACGAATGGTGGTATTCTCACTTGATTTTGTTGATTCACGTTATTCGGATCCATCTGTTGGTTATAATACATCATTAATTCGTCGCATTCATTTCTGTTTGCTTACTAATTCTGACACATTTTATACAATATTTATATATACATATGCATACTATTACTACTATTATACTACATAATATTTTACACTATATACAACGTCTTTTTCTCGTTTTACACCATCATCTCCGGGGACTCTATACGCAATGTCCGTATATCCCCATATTTCTCATTCATTATCTGATATACATCAAATTCATTGGACCATTGCTGTGCCTCGATAATGGGCGGTTCTTTTAACCAGAGTCCGCTTGTGCTAGAGTTTCCTATGATTTCATATTCTTCAGTTCTTTCTGCATCGTATTGTCCTAATTCGATATCGTAATTGAATTTTTCTACTGCTGGCCATAATCTTTTCTTTGCCGGCTTCTCCCGCATTTGGTAGTTTTTACTAATTGAATTACTATCAGCATCCTATGCTACTTATTACCGCTGTTGTTATCCAGATCATTGTAATCATGTAATTCTTTTTGTTAGGTTGCATAGTTGTATTTTCTCTTGCATTGGCTGTCTCCATTATTCCTTCTTTTGGTTGTATATTTTTGAGTGCTTTCTGGAGTTGTAATGCTTCGTGAATTGAGAGATGGCTGTCGTCCATGATCATTCCTTTTTTCCATGTTTCGTTTTTTCCTTCAAGTGGTTTTATTATAGGTTGATCTGTCGCATTTGACTTGAGCGGTTTCCTTGTTATCGTTCTCCAATGTTCATGAGTTCCCTTTTGGATATTTATTACATATTTTCCCAGTTTCCTTTTCGTTGGAATGCGATACTTTTGATTCGTTATGGTTTTGCTTGTTTCGCATTGGATTCTTTTGTTTACTGTTTCGTTTCTTTTAGGTTCGTATACGCAAATTTTCGTGATGGGTTTTTCACCTGTGTTTTCAATTAATATTTCTTCTTCGTTTGCCGCATTTGATTCTATGGTTATTATTACTGCTTTACTTTCTCTGATTTGGCGTTGGTACGGTTCCTCTTTTGTTTCTTTTTCCGGACGTTTTGTCGTAATTGCTTCTAATAACTTTCTTGTTATTGATTTCCAGTAATCATCTCTTCCTCTCTGAACGTGTACTATATACTTTCCACGTTTTCTTTTAGTTGGAATACGGTATTTTTGATTTTTGATATCATCATTTGATTGACATTTGATTCTCTCATTTATCGTTCCGTTCTTTTTAGTTTCGAATATGCAAACTTTTGTAATGGGTTCTTTGCCCATATTTTCGACTATTATCTCTTCTCCACTCTTTGGATCTGATTCTACTTTTATTATTATTTCTTTATTTTCTCGTGCTCGACATTGATAAGGCTCTTCTTTTGGTGTTGTGAGTTTTTCTCCCAGGGTTTTGGCTAATGTGCAGGTTATTATTATATCGTTATTGGCACATATTATATATTCTACGTTGCCCTCTAGACTATCCCATTCGCATTTCTTTCCTGCTTTCATGTTCATTTTTCCAACAATCGATAATTTTGTTTTGTATACATACTTGTTCAATTGTTTCTATTCCTCTGTTTATTATTCGTAATTTGCCTATCCCTGGCTCTACTTGAATTTTTACGTTTCTATCTTTTGTAGCATCTCTGCATACGTCTTTAGTGGTTTGACATGATGATGAATTTTCGGATCGTATTTCCATCTTTCCTGGTTTTCCTATTGAATCGAATTGACAACTTATGCTTGTATTCATTGTCAGTTGTAAGCATATTCCTTTGCTCGAAATTCCTTTATCGTTTATTGTTCGTATTCTGAACGATCTCATTTCTTTCGTGATATTTTCGTCAGCTTCCGTTAACTTGATGGACGTAATCAATATCATTATTTTTTGTAGCAGGGTCGGTCGGTTTTGATTTTTCCTTTGTTGTAATAACATTATTCCTTTGTTTCGTTTTCCCTCGTTATTACTGTTGTTCGTTTCTTGACGTTCCTCGTTGGATGCTTCCTTTTTCTCTTGTTTGGATTCGTTTTCGTTTCTAATATTTTGATCATCTTGGTTTTCGCTGCTGTCACCACCTCCTTCTCCATTATTTCCCTCCGGGGTTTCCTTTAAAATGTCGTCCTCGACATTTATTATTTCAATTATTTCCTCGTATACTTTTATTATTCTCGCTTTTATATCGTCCATTTCTTTTATTTCTTGTTTGCTCGCTTGAAATCTTATTTGCTTTCGATGCCATCTATGTATTATCATCAATAACTGTTCCTTTCTATCTCCAATTCGTATTGTTTCTTTTGGATGATTGGTGAATTTCAGTCCTTCCCATTTCAACATTGCTTTTATTGTTTTTGGGAATGGGTAGTGAGCATATATTGTTTCTTTTAATAGAACGTTTCTGTTTCTTACCATATAGTTTAAATCGAATACTTTAAGTGGTGAACCCTCGTAGGTCCATTTCATCAGATTGGCTGCTGCTTCGTCTTGTTTGGCGTCGATAGCTTCCCATAATGTTTGGATTGTTTTACCCATCATTTCTCTCTCTCTAATTGTCGCATTAGTGGTTATAAACTTTATTGCACTTGCTTGTCTGGATTTCAGCGTATAATGTAGTACATTATTTTCTCCATTATCTTTCTCTTTGAACGATGATCCGGTTCTTAGTAATTCTCTCAGGACTGTTGTAGAGGCGTCTGCTGCCACTGCGAACATTAGTGGTGTTTGTCCCTCTTCGTTTGGTATATTTGAGCTGTGTCCGCATTTCTGCATAAATTGAATTATATCCATTATTCGTTGAGTGTTTCTATGCTGTACTGCAATATGTAAAGGTACATTTCCTTCTACATCTGCCATAGTGAATATCATGGGTATACTTTCTTTGATACGATCCATTTCTGGTGGACTTCTAGTTCCTTTGGCGTAATCCATGGCGATTTTCCCTGCTTTGTTTACTATTCTCATCCATCCTTTCCCTTCGACCCATTCTGGCATAATTTCTCTGATGGCTTTTACTATTATATCCATCTTATCTACATTGTCTTGGGTCGCGTTCAGCGTTATTTGGGATTTATCTGGTTTCGGTTCCTCTACGGTATTATTTGGTGTCGCGTCTAATTTTCGACTCATCGTTAATACGTTTATGCTCAACTGTTGAGTTTGTGATCTGGTTTGCATACCTCGATTTTCTGGTTCTCTTGTTATTGTTCTAGGTATCGCTTTAAATCTGCTTACGTTTACGTAAATAGGTCTGGTGAGTGGGTTATTGACCAATTTAACTCGAGCATTGTTCTCGTTTACGTACATTATTTCGTATGGTCCTTTACCACATCTTTGTAATTTTCTGGCTACTCCTGGAATAATTTCTGGCGTCGCAATTATTACCCAATCTCCAACCTGAAAGTTATGCTCACGCACATCTCGCTTTTTATCATGTAATTCTTTATAACTTTCTTGATTAAATCTAATATTCATACCTGCTGTTTTCCAGATCTCTTGCATTCGCTCCTTGAATCCTGTTACATAATCATCAATTTCCATATACTGCGATATTGGTGGTTGATATTCTAGGTCTATCGGCATGTTACATTCTCTGCCGTACATTAATTTAAATGGACTCATTTTGGTTGCTGAATGTATTGACATTCTATATGCCATAAGGCATAGGTTTATATATCTATCCCAATCTTTTTGGTGTCTGCTTACATAATTCGACATCATTTCTATTAGTATGCCATTGAATCGTTCGGTTTGACCATTTGTTTGTGGATGGTACGGTGATGTTCTCAGCTTCGCAATTCTGAAGTAATTCGTTACTTCCTCTATTATTTCGCTCATAAAGTTGGTTCCTTGATCAGTTAAAATCTGTTTGGGTGTTCCATATCTACAGCATATTTCTTCTACTAGAATTCTCGCTATTGTTCTGGCTTTTTGATCTGGTATTGCGAATGCTTCCGGGAATTTTGATAAATAATCTGTCACTACTAATATGTAGATATTTCCATCGTTGGTTTCTGGTAATGGTCCTACTACATCCATTGCGATCATTGTCATTGGTTCTGGTGGAATTGGCATTGGCTTTAGCTGTGCCTTTAGTTTACTTCCTGTGCTTTTTCTGGTTGCACATATCAAACAATTCTTTATCCATCCTTTTACGTCCTCTCCGATATTTGGCCAATAATATTTTTGGCGTAATCTTGCTTCCGTCTTTTTTGCTGACATGTGTCCTCCAAGTTTTCCATCGTGGTATTGCATCAATACCTCTTTTCGTCTACTCTCTGGTAAGCACATAAGTCGTTTCTCGCCATCCATTAATAATAACCATCCTTTCTCTATGGTATATCGATGTCTGTGTTTTTCCATATGCTCTTTTAATTTACTGTTGTTGTCGAAGATTTTCATATCGTTCGTTTCTATGAATTCAATTATTGTTTTTAGCTCCTCGTCTTCTTTCTGCTCATTTCTCAATTTTGTGAAATCAATATCTTCTGCGATGATCATGCATATTCGTCTTACATCATGGTCCATTAGTTCCTCAAATACAAATCTTGACATGCAGTCTGCGTTGGCGTTGGCCTTTCCTGATTTGAATTTTATATATGGCGAGTATTCTTGTAGCTGCATTGCCCATCTCATCAATCTGCTCGATGCTTCTTTGTGTTGGCCTAGCCATACCAATGGTTGATGATCTGTAGTGATATATATCTCGTGACCCCATAACAAATATTTGAAATGTTTAATAGCTTGGATTATTGCTAATGCCTCTCTTTCAGTCACAGAGTAATTCTTTTCATGTTTCTTGAACGTTCGACTATAATATCCAATAACTCGTTCTCTTTTCTCGTCATCCCATTGTCCTAGGACTGCTCCAGATGCATATCCACTTGCGTCTGTTGCTAACAAAAACGGTTTCTTAAAATCTGGGTGTACGAGTATTGGTGCTGATATCAGTTTATCTCTGAGTGTTTCAAAGGCTGTTTGTTGCTCCTTTTCCCATATAAACGGGGTATCTTTTTTTGTTAGTTCTTGTATTGGTTTTGCGATGGTCGCATAATTCTTGATGAACTTTCGATAATATCCACATAAGCCTAAGAATTCTTGCACTTGCGTGACTGTTTTTGGTACTGGGCAATTCTTTATCTTTTCAATGTTTCTTGGGTCTGGTTCTTTGCCTTTTGCTGACACAATATGTCCTAAGAAGGTGACTTTTTCCTTTGCCCAATCGCATTTAGATGGTTTCAATTTTAACTTCCATTGTCTCAGTCGAACGAATACATTACGGATATCTTTTAAATGTTGCTCGAAGGTGCTAGAATAAATTAATAAGTCATCAATATATACCATACATTGTTTGATGCCATGAGTTACGAAGTTCATACATCTCTGGAATGAGGCTGGTGCGTTGGTTAATCCGAAAGGCATTTTCTTGAATTGATATAGATCTTTTCCGATTGTAAAAGCAGTTTTCTCTCTGTCTTCCTCTTTGACCTTTATCTGCCAGTAACCACTTTTTAAATCTAGCGATGTAAAATAAGCTGCTCCGTGTAGGGTTTGTAACATTTCATTTATGTCTGGTAACGGGTATGTATCTCGTTTTGTTACCGCATTGAGTCGTCGGTAGTCTATACAGAACCGTTGTGTTCCGTCTTTTTTCTTTACCATGACTACTGGGAATTGCCATGGCGAGCAACTTGGTTCGATTACTCCTGCGTCTAACATCTTTTGCACTTCTTTTTCTGCTTCTGGTTTTTGAGCTTCTGCTAATCGATATGGCCGTAGTGTTATTGGGGGTATCATCTGTTAATGGTATTGTGTGTTGCGTTACATCGCTTGTGCCGAGATCTAAGTCGGATGCTGCAAATATATCTTTAAATTCCATTAGCAGTTTTTGTAGTTGTTCTTTCTCGTTTTCGTTTAGTAGCTGACTGTCGATTATCCATAATTCTTCCTCATTTCCTTCCGTTTTTGTTGTTGGAAGTTCAATGTCCATCATCGGTGTTAATTTTCCCAATCTTTCGTTTTCGTAAATGACTTTATCTTCCTCGTCAAAATTTGTAATGTTGATCGGAATTTCGCTGTTATCGTTTACATACACTATTTCTCTGGCTAATGGCAGTTCTTTCTTCTTCTCAAATTTGTGATTAGGTTCGAAAATCATTTCTCCCCTAGTTTCTTCGTTTATTTTCACATAGCAAATCATCTGTGTTGCGCCTGGCACTACTATTTTCTCTGAGCATCTCACCCTCTGATTTCAGATACATATCGTCAGGTTTTATCTCTCAGCTCCATTGATCCTAGATTCTATTATTAATCTCTTTTAATAATTCTGGCATAAGATCTGTTCCGATTTACAGTCTGCCACTCAATTCCTGATAAGTGCTAAATACGTATTGATTTTTTAACATTTTTATATTCTATTATCGACCAGATTTTCCGATGACCGCTACTGATTCCTTGCTGCAAGTTTATTACAATCCATGTTAGCTTACTTTATACATGGCACAAATCTTCCGGTATTTTATACCATTTTTATTGCTGAGATGTTGCTGCCGGTAATCAATCATTGCTTTATCTCTACTCCATTTAATTTCTATGGGTACCGTTAATGTTGTCCAGCTAATGTTTGTAATAGCTATGGTTCGAGTTTCTGGATCCTGATCTAAGCACTTCTTGATCTTTGGCTGGTTCTGGTACTAAGTCTGCCCAAATTTGGTTTCGTATGGTACTGGATAAATATTTTCGAATGTTTGTTGGTCTTGGATCGGTACGTTTCGTCTACCTAATTTTTGTTGTTTTCTTTAAGACATTCATATACTGGTGGTGGATGTTATATATGTCCACTATGTCTTTGTCTTTTTCGATTTCCCATTTGTTTGAGTTGCCCTTGAGTTAGCATCGTGTTCCTCCTTGGTTTCGGTCGTTTGTCGCTGTTATCACTGCTATCATCTTGAATTTATCCATCGTTTCGCAGATTGCTCGTTTTTTGTCGCTTCATTCTTGGTTTTCTCCGCTTCTAAGTCTCATTATGCTTTAAATTTCGTTCCGACTTCTTCCATTGGTAGCCGATTCATTTTAGTTAGAATTCTACTAGTCTTTTTATCTTGTGAATACTCTTTTGAGTGTCCATGTAATACCAATAGGTTTTAGCTAAAAACGGTAAGAATCCAATTGCCATTTTCCAGTTGATTTTTCTCTCTCTTTTGTAGATATCGAAACACGCTAACATTTGTGTCAGATTACTCTACGATTTAATGATGAGAATTATTCCACAAAATCCTGCCATCATTTGTCCGAAGATTAAGAATCTTCCCCCATGGCTTTCAATCAATTTGCTGTAAAGCAATGTTGAAATGATCTGGTGATAATACAGTTCGTAGTTGGGTTTCTCTCGCATAGTTGTTACCTCCCGTTATCGTTACAATATTAGATAGTATTGCTTGCCTTTGTGCTGAAATAATAGAGTTCTCTGCTCGTTCCAGGTCTTTCGTTTGGTATATTCCACCTCTGTGATATATCCACTGGTTTGAATTCTGCTTCGCTACAATTTGTTAGTCCAATATTTTTTGGAGGTGCTACTATCTACTCGAGTTGGAAATTGTAACGCAAACTTCATCTCTTATTTCGAATAATGTCCCATATACATTCACTACAACTGAACATATTAGGGTACGAATTTTACTGGATTTATCAATCCTTGTTACTGGTTAGCGAATCTGATTTTTCCTTTATGCATATCTCTATCGTTTAATGCATTTATCTCTTGGAAATCGTTGAATTCTCTGGCAATTTTGCAATGGTCTTTCACATTTGTAATGTATACAAAACTTCTCCAACGATTCTTTCCAAAAATATCCCTTGCTGGAGTGGTAGTAATGGAAATTGCGTTATCTGGATCGTGATTGCCATTGCTAACATTTGTTTTTAATATTTCCCTGTTCAAGATACAGTCATTTTTAACTAGATCGTATATAATTTTCTCTGTTGACGCCAGTCTTGTGATATAGGAATCCAATTCTTGTTATTTATATAAGAGATATAGTTTCACATCCTTGGGGTCTATTTGTGCGCTTTTGCGTTTGGTATTGCTGTTCGCGATAAGAATATTCCTTTATAAAATTAGTACTGGCTACGATTTCGCACATTTAACTCACCATTCGTCCCTTTTGAATCTCATTCGCAATTGGTTGTATCTGTTGATATTACTACTGTTGGTGTGGACCTCTGAATTCCGATAGTCGTGGTAATTGTGGGTTTCCGATTCTTCCGGTTCTCCGTAATTCATCTATGCGCTTTTCTGCGTATTGGTTCTGTTTCACTGTGCACTCGTCCTTGCACTTCAATCAATATTGCGCTCTTAAGTATAAGTGAGTCTAGCAAGTTCTGGTATCCGCGTGATATACGAATGTTGACATTCCCGGTATTACATGATCTATCTGTTGCTAGAATTGGGATACTTTTTTTCATCGCTTTGGCGGTGTCTGGATCAAAAAATAATCCTTGGTATTTCCTCAACTTTACGCTTGGTAGCTTTCAATCACTACTACTCCTTTGACTAAATTGATTTTAATAGGGTATACTCTCCTCCTTGACAATGTTCCGTCTCCAGCCGTTATTCTCACCGGCAGCGTATACTCGGGTAGTTTTTATCTTCCTTCCCGGCTGCTACAATTCACCGTCCAGCTATTGAGATGCGTCCTGTCGTGAATCCTTCTCACATTCGCTCCGCGTTACATGAAATCCACGTGCCGCCAGCTTCTATACATTGTTGAATGTGAGTGATGTCCGCAATGAAATGCTAACGATTTTTCTTGTTAACAAGAGGCATTCTCCTTGATTTCTGTTTTTATGAAATCTACTTCTGATATACGTTATATGATACTGCTGTTTGCTTGTTGACTGTAATTTCCGGGGTTTTGCTGCTTTGCACTCTTCGTTTCTTTTAGTGGAATATTTTTATCACCAATCTTTATGTTATCAAACGTCCAATCATATACTAACAAACGGTTCTAAACCCCTTTTACGGCACATCATCCATATGAGTATTGTAGTAATTATCGCATCTTCCTTTTCTGGGCTGTTTTTGATCACTTTGCATTATCGTATTGTTTCGAATTCCGTAATAATTCTTTCAACTTGTCTGCATTATTTCAGTTTGATCATCTTTGCTTACCAGATTTATAAAAGCTTGCCATCACCTTGAGTCAAGATGAAGGTTCAATTACTTTCCCCTGATAATGTCTGTTATCGCAAATTCATATCCGTTTGGGTTGTATCCTTGAGTCTCGCTTCTGATATCGCTTAATCCAGTAATTGTACATCAGGTAGGCCATTCCTACGCAATACTATTTGGGTCATCAGATCGTTTCGTTAAGTGATTATTTATCAAGCAGCAATTCTCCTGGATCTTTAGTTGTAGTTCGCACTTTGTTTGTCCATGATTTATTTTTTATTGGTTTTATTGCTGTCCAAAAGTGCTTCGCTTCCTGCTCGATATTATTAAGTTTTTAGATTTCTCTTTATCTCTGGATTTTGCCTAATCCCAGCATGTCAGTTATCAAAATCTATTGATTCCACTTTGCTTCCTTGTTCTTGGCCTTTAGTTTTCCTGTAACTGCTTCGTTACTTGGCTAAGCTGGTTTAATTTTCGTTGTCAAATTGGGTCATCTGCATTTGTTCTTAAGTTTTCCTTTCTGGAGCTGGTTTTATCAATTCTTGGTCGTCCTCTGGATTTCTTTTCCAATTGCCGTACCCGTTTCCTTTTCGTTTGGGTTGTTCGTCTGGCTGTTTCCTTTGGATGTTGTAGCCCTCGTTTTTGTTTATCCAGTGTCCAATTCGTCTCGCTGTTCGAGCTTCGGCGTCTTCTCTCTTTCCTTTTAATTTCCTCTCGGTATCTGGCTCTATAATTCGACTGGTTTGTCTTTGACACATAACTAGCTTCGTTTGGTTCATCTGTTATCAGATCGCTTTCATTTTCTGTCATGAACAATCTCTTGATTCCGGTACTCTCCTGGTTGTTTCTTCCATCTACGAATATCATTTAGGATCATTTAGTATGCTCTTCATTCTCCTGTTGCGATGACGATTACTCTCATCTGCTGCCAGTGAACTTCTGGCGTATTTAGGCTTCTTGTCGCCCTAATTGGCGTTTTTCGTTTTGATTTCTCTTTTTATTGGATTCTCTACCCCGCAATTTTTGCTACCTGTTAATATATTTTATCAAATCCCCAATGCATTTGCGTAAACTCAATTTCGAGATCGTGTCTAATGATGTCTTCGTATTGTAAAATGAAATGGCGGTTCGTACGGTATTTTTCTTTTTCACCTCACTTACTTTGGCAGTGATAATAAATATTCCCTTCGATTGTTTGTTCGAAATCTGGCGTCATAATTTTTAAACTATACTTTTCTATCGTTTCGGCTGCCCATTGCGTGTGTTTCCATTTTCGGATAATTTCTCTGAATGCTCTGGGTACCACGCATACATTCCCGATACTCCTCTATTTTCCTTTACTATATTTCGCAGATTCTCTACTCTGTTAACATAAATCGATTATCCAGTTGGTTAAATCTGTTACAGTTCGTCTTATGATCTTTTGCTACCGGTTCTCAATATTGCTGCTTAACTCTCTACACTTTTGTGTTTCTGTTATCTTGTAATCCTCTTCCCACAGGATATCTATATCTGTGGGCAAGTATTTTATCCTGGAATTCGTTTCTCGAGTAGCGCTAATTCGCGGTTCTCGCTTGTTTTGTTGAATTCGCAAATTTCATTCCCCTGTTCTGTTTCTACTTTCGAATCGTGATTGTATATCGTATCATCTTTTCAAGAATTGAGGTGTTACATATTTTTCAGTAGGAACTGTGGTACTGCCTCCTGCAACATTTTCGTGGATTTTGGCTTCTGACTTAATCATTGATCTTGGTCTACTCCCAATTTTTCACTGTGTCGCTCTTCCCATATTTCCGGGTTTAGCCGATTGAAATTGTGACCTTTCGATTAAATGCGCATTCTAAACTTTTCGCGTCATATCTGCTCTTGCTAACAGAAAATACACTGATAGATATTTCCTTTACGCAACCCCGTCTCCGTTTGGGTATACCTCTCATTTCATAGGTATCCCCGATCTCCGTATACGATTGAATGACTAAGTGATACGATGATTTCTCTTCTTCAGCGCGAACCTTTTACTTTTTCAGCCCATCCACCTATTTCCATGTGTATGGGGCTAGTCGAAGCTCTATCCGTTTATTTCCTGCGTCTTCTTCTGGTTTGCCCATTCCATTCGTTTATCAAATTCCTCTGGTTAAATTTTCATATGGTTTCATCTTCATATAACTCTAACTATTTTCGTTAGCTGCGTCTTCGCGGCGCTTCTTCCTGGTACGTATTTTCTCCCACCTTTGGTTCGGTTCTCTCCATTTTCCATTTCATTCCTTCGTCTTTTTCATCATACCCTTTTCCATGGTGGTTGATCGGCATCCTCCGAGTCGTCTATAAGGATTGCAATTTTGTACTTAATTTTGCAAATCCTGTCTCCATAAAACTGGTAGATTATGTTAATATTTGGTCCATTTCTTTTCATTTCTCTTGAAAATTCCTTGGTCTGTTTTGTTCCTTTTTTGTTGTATTTTTTTCTCTCTGGTTCATCCATGGCATGATATTAATAGTTTGGTCCGTTTTTCGCCCATAAACCTAATTCGTATACGGGGTTCTTTTCTCGTGGACTTTATTGCCGTTTGTGGTACATTATTGCCACGTCCTCTACCATACCATCATCACTATTTTCGATTATTGGTTGGATGATTTCTCGTTTATTCGTCGGTATAATCGTGCATTTGACATGCGGGATCTACTAGTATTTCTTTTATTTTCATCATTTGGTAGCTTTATTCTTAGCCTTTATGGTTCATCTCCCCTCATATCTCTTTGGTGCTCTCCATATTTGGCTACAACTCATCTGTTCTCTCATTATGAATCTCATTATGTCTGTAATCTCGTACGGCTTCTACGAATATTTTTCATTGAAAAATCGGTCTGGTTAACGATAATCGGTTAATATATTTTCTGCTTGGTCTATTGCTTGTTTCTGTCATTCCAATCTGTTTTGTCTCATTAACTTTTGTCTCTCTTTTCTAATCCAGGTTTTATGTCTTTGTTATAACACGTATTTGGATTTTCTGCGCATATTCTGGCTGTCGTTTCCTCGGTTTCATTTTGTTTATGTTACCACATTTATTCGCTTTTGGCCATAATTAGAGCATCCGCTAGTGTATATCTCGCTTTAATTTCCCTTCCTTGATAATATAAAGGTTATTTTTATAACTGGGTCCTAGCTTTTTTCACTAACCAATCATACAAAACTCGTTTTGTGCTTCTCGCCTCTTGTGGCTTATTATCTGGTCTTGGTAATCTCTGGAAAATCAATAATTACCGTGATAATCCTTCTCTATCATATTTCAAATTCCTTGGTACTTTTTTTATCATATCTTTTCCATGGATGCGTAAATTGGTACCGTTATCTGTTGAATATCCTTTTGCGATTAGTTTCATTAATTCTCTGCTGTATGCGGTTGTATCTCTGAGGTTTAAGAACATTATGATTTCGATACCACTTCTTCTAACAATTTTCATTCAATTTCTTTATGTCTTCGGTTTTCATCCTTCTTGGCACATTAAGTTTCACATTTCCTCTAATTCGGATTTGCTTCATCTTTATACGGTTGTTTTTCCTCACAATGAACTGAAATATTTTCTCCGCCGCAGACTGGCTTATTCGCTTTCATCTTCAATCTGTTTGGTCGTCTGTATTCGTCTCAGCATATTAAAT
This sequence comes from Schmidtea mediterranea, assembly GCA_022537955.1. NCBI lineage: Eukaryota > Metazoa > Platyhelminthes > Tricladida > Dugesiidae > Schmidtea > Schmidtea mediterranea. The sequence continues at coordinate 259,005,055 of CM039679.1, forward strand.
ATGTGGTTGTTCCTCTTCTTTCGTTATCTTTGTTGGCCGATTTTGTTTGAACCATATCTCTTTATCTGTTCTCGATTTGAGCTTCAACTCCATGTGGGGGCTTTTCATTTTCTGAATTCTTGGTTTCTATTTTTTGAGCAAGTATCCTCTGGATTCGATTTTTTGCTATTATTGGTTCTGATATCTTTTCTTTTCCTTGTGACGTTGATGCTTCCTGCTCAATCTTTTTTTGTAAGTCTAATTATTGGCTCCTCCATTCTTGAGAATAGCACTTTCTTTGCATCACTTCTATTTTGATCTAGGTGCTTAGCTCTTGTTCTAAAATCGTTTAACGCTCCGTCTATTTTTAATATTAGTGCCTCTTTCTAAGTTACGCTTTCTCTTGTTTTAGGATGCTTCTTTTTCTTATAAATTGATCCTCCTCTGGTTCTATAGAAGCTTCTTCTTGCTTTATTTTTTCGAGTGTACTCTCTATTGTTGTGTCATAATTTCATTTTCGAGTTCATCTATCTCTGTACATTAGTGTTCCTCGTTTTGCTCTTCCGTTATCATCTTTTCTACTCGATTACTCCCTTGAGTTTCTGGTTTGTCTGATTCTCAGTTGTCATTTCTTTTAATTGTCGACGTCTCTGTTTTTCCTCCTCTGTAAATTCTTTGATGGCCTCTATTTTCTCCATCTATTCAATTCAAATGTTTTCTCGTTATCGTTATCATATTTCCTCCCCCTTCCGTTCTCAACACACATGCTCCGCAGTGTGAATTTCATCTGGAATTTCCATCCTCAATCATAAATTAATTCTTTTTCGGGGTTTGTTTTCGATTTTCCCATCTTTGCTGATTTCTTGGGCTTCCTCTATTTGAAGTCTTTGCCATTCACTTGTTGTTGCTCTTGAATTCTCCTGGTCCGCAGCTCTGAATCTTCCTCATTGGATTCTCATTAGCATTGATTCGTTGTTGTTTTTTTCTGTATATTGGCGGGCATCTGTGCATCATTCTCTTTTAAATTCCATGGGCATTCGCTGTAATGTTTCCCGTAACATGCCTTTTCTTGTATCCGTTAATTGTGGATTTCTTGTAAGGATTATTGTTTGGTCTTGATTGGTTTGACTCTCCTTTATGTTACATCGCCTTGCGATGTGCCCTTGTTGACCACAATTAATAGCACGCTTGCTGTTAAGTTGTTGACATATTCTCTCAGTATGTTCCCTCGTCTACCACATTTTTGAACAATTGTAATTTCGGAAACAATTTTCTGATCGATGTCCTTTTTGTTGACATTGGAGCATTTTTTCCGTTTGCATTTGGATGTTCCTAAATTATTATATAGCTTACTGGTTATTACCTCTATCTTCGGATTTCTGTTGGCTGTGCTTGAACATCTGCTGTGGCTCTTGGGATGAATTGATTCATAGCTTGGGTTGATATTTGTTGTTTTGATTGTTGACATTGACTGTTGATGTGTTGGGTTCCTGTGGCCCAAGACTGCACTTGATATCCAATCCCAGATGGGCTTCACATCTATTTGCGATTGCTAACTGCTTTATCTACGTTTCTGGTGCCAGCATCCAAAGGTTGGCTCGTATGTCTTCTCCTTTTGATTCCTCTTATGAAGACATCTACCATTTTATCTCGGGCAAATCTGTTTCTTCCGAAGGCGTTCTTTAACACAATTCTTTAATTCGCATGCGTATACTTGCATTGATCGTCTCGTCTTTGTTTTTCGATGTAGGAAGCTAATATCTTCCTATTTATCCCTTTTCTCTATTCCGAATTTTTTATTAAGAACTCTTTAATCTCTGTCCACGTTGTCATTTCGTTACTCTCTTGCTCTTTACGAATACATCTGTGCGCTTCCTTTTAAATATAGGGTAGTTCGCTCTTGACCTTTTGCTGTCCAATGACAGATATTTAAATATACTTCAAATTCCTTTATAAATGTGGTCCAATTTGGTTGAGCTACCCGTCGAACGGTTCTCCTATAAAACTTTCTTCTGAATTCTCACTATCATCACATTATTGTTATTCAACATGTATTTTGCATCCGGAATTGAAAGAATTTAAATAGAAGTTGTCATGTTTGGGTTGTTGTCCTAGATTTCTCTTCTTCGTTCACGTTGATTCTATGTTGCCATTGGTTTTATCGATATTACGATAGTTCGTTTCTCTTCGCTGCTATTAAATTCAAAATCGGTCAATCCGCTATCGTGCCGGTTCCTGTGCTGCTGTAGTTGATACTCCTGGTTGTTGACACTTCTGCTGTTAACGAACCTTTTTCTTTTCTTCCTGTTTTTAATAAACGTTTTTTCTCTATTCTCCTTGCTTTTGCTTCTCGTGTGGTTGCTGATGCTATCAATTGTTACGGTTATCGTCTGCTTGACTGGTTTTCTCGTTTCTCTTTGCTTGCTTGGCTGCTTTGAAATTCTGGTGCTATTGGCTCGTAGCTACTCTGACGTTTATTATCAATGCAATTCTTCTACTCGTTTATTCAAGTTTCCTTTTATTATCACTTTTGCTTTGTCGTTTGCTCTGAAATATTTCTCTTTGCTTTGTTTTGAATTTGACTTGGATTTGCTTGTTTGGACTATTGATTCCTAAAAATAAATAAAACCTCCAAATATTCTATACTCTATACCAAATTTCTCCTCATTTACCATACTATATTACGTTTTTATTATCCGCTTGTTCGCATTTATCGTGGTGGTCTTCTTATCTGACTCACGCCTCCTCAATTTAAGTCTATTTTTTAATTACTATACCTCCGTAATAATTATCTATTAATCCTCGTATCAATTATCTATATAGTCTTATCAATTATCTATATAGTCGTATCAAATTATCTATATCATAATATCAAATAATAAATCATCATATTACACTCTCAGATCAATCCATTATTATTTTTCCTATGTCTCCCCAAAAAATTCATTTACTTTAACCTCAATCGCTGGCGACGCCTATGCCCTCTATAATTTCCGTTGGCTCTTCGGCCTTCGGCTTTAACTCTTTTACTGGTCGTTTGTGACCTTGACAATCTATTCGTACTCATTTTCATCTTTACTCATATCTCTATTATTTCCAACATAAATCATATCTCATTCTGGCACTCTAAATGGCTCAAATATCCTAATCAAATTATATCTCGTCTTACTGTTTAATCTAATCATAATCATATATTCTATCGTTTCATCTTTAAACTCATATTCATATCAATCTTATTCATATACTCTCATTGTTTCACCGGACTTGAGCTCATCAGTGACTTTTGGGTATGTTTGAGGCCGTCAACTGACTCTCAAGCGCATGGCGTCTTTTGGCCGCGCATTCTTCCCGGTTAACGCTTTACTCAACCGGCCATTCGGATATTGGTACTCGGTGTGGGATCCGGGTTGTGTAACCTCGAAGATATAAAAGTAATGGAAATGCCTAGACGTTCAATCAAGTTCCAAAAAGCGGTTTTACTTGGATTTCCGAATAGTGAAAGAAAAGGGAAGCGATTAATATAGGCGCGAAGTTTTCTAAATCTCTGCCCGCCTCTGCAATCAGATTTCCGGCTCATCGCGCCCTTAATCTGACCGTCGGATTTCCCGGCTCAATTCGGCCGCCCTTATCCGACCTTAGTAGGACATTTTGAGTTTATGAACCATTTAAACCGGTAGTTTCACATCTCACCTACCGTTTGGCTCGACACTCGGTGTGGGATCGGTTGTTGTATCCGAGTTCCTTCCCCAGCAATAAAAAAATCGTTCAGATACCTCGGTGTGTGAATTCCGGTTTTTGGTATCGAACGGCTCAGCGCCATCAGTCCCCCTTGGCTGATAACAACCTGAAACACGACCAGTCCGTAGCTGTCCTCTGTGGCCTCACCACCGAGCTAGGGAAAAAGATCTCTCTAGGTACTTTAATCAAACTATTAATTCTGTTCCGTGTACACTCTTTCTCATCACCTCTCGGTCTAATCTCTCACTCCCCCCTTCAAATTTGTGGTAATCGCATCAGCAAGCTCCCCAAAAGAAGTGATCAATCTCCTCGCCGGTTACTTGCTACAATACGCGATTGGCCCTACCAGTTCCTTTCTCAGTAGGGTTGATCAGGTTTCCCTTGGGTGAGCGGTACTATCACTAGATTAGCTCAGGTTTTAACCATTTTTCCTCGTCCTATCTCCATATACATATCGATAAATATAATATCAATAAAACAAAAAGAAGCATACGATAGGAAACTCGGTTGTCGAATTTTCCGTCCATATTTTTGTGTCTCTGTAGATGTGTTTTTAATTTTTCCCAATTTCGGCTTTCCATATATTTGTCATTACCCTTTTATTTTATCGTTGTCAGGGTGGTTTTCAGTTATTTACAAACATTGCATATAATTCAAGTAATACATAATACACATTTATTTCATTTTGTCATAACAATTCACAGGAAAGTAAACAATTAGTCTTTCCTTTATCTTTCGTTTGGCATACTGCAGTGCGAACTCTGTGCGCATCCATACATAACTCAGGTGTCCCCCGCAGGTATCACATTACCCGTGTCTCCTCTGTTTTGACGCATAAATTCCAAAATAAGCTTTGGTTTGCCTCTTTCATTGTTGTCGTAATTCTCTTCGATATTTTTTGACCTTTTTCCATTAACTTGTTCCAGCTTTCCCCAATTTGGTTATTGTCCAATCTCATAGATAGAATTCGTATAATTCTTTCCGTGTCCGTCTTTATCAAATGTCATCAATTTTTATTTCAAAATATTGCAATGTTCGTCGGAATACAGGTTGGAATCGTTGATAATCCTCTTAGCATCGTTTAATTAACTTTGTTTTATAATTAGTTCCTCAAGATTGTTATTTTCGAGTTTTAGAATTCCTTTAAGTTTTCTATTATTTTTGTTTGGTTCCACTCTAAAAATTATTAAAATCTCTTTTTAATTACCCATTAAGATTTATTTAACATATTAACTTAATTGGTGTGTTATTATTCAACTCTTGTTTAATGTTTTGTTTAATAAACTGTTACTTTAATTACTGTAATTACCCGTTGTAAATTAATTTTATATCGTTCTATGTTTTCCCCCGTTGTCGCTATTCCTACCTTACTTACCCCATTTCATTTATCCCGCATTTGCCCTTTTAATTATATGTTGTTTGCTTATGCGTCCTTGTCGTGTTGTTGGTATCTTTACAGGGTGTTGTGTCGTCAAGTATTAATGGATGTTTAAATGCTTTGGCGTTGATATGCTATTAACATAAGTTCCATATCAGTTTGTTTGCTTGGGTTTTTGCAAAAAATCATTGTTTATCTCTTTATGTATTACTCGTGACCTGTGTGTAGTCCGGTTGATGGTTTTAATTGTAGTCGGTTGGGTCGTTTTCAAAATTGTAGTTCAGTTGGGTCGTCTTTCATTGTTATTACATCTCTCCGCGGTTCGATAAAATGTCGTCTCGACATTTTCTGTTAAAAAGATAGTTATGTTTTAATGTCGCCAGCTCGCTTGTTTACAAGAAAAATCATTCTATCCCGGCTGAGCCCCCAAATTGTAAATGGTGGGTTACAAGGGTTTCCAAAATCTTGCTTATTTCCCGGTGACCCTGGTAACATGCCATACAACATTTACTAACTGCCATTGGCACCCGTTGCTGGGGCAACGTTGGTAATTGTGTTCAAGTGGTGGACTGTCCGAAAATTGAGTATCATTAGCTAATACTGTAATATTGCCTCGGACAATCCCTCGGGTTCACGAGCTGTCGAAGAAGACCTGTGCTCAGCTTATTATTTGGTCCCTTGCGTCAATTTCTAGCGTCCTATCCAACTGTTTTAGTGGCGTTGTTTGGCGAAAGGCAAAATAATTGGTTAGTTTTGTTTAAATCCCTCACAATGTTATTTTATTTAAAAAAAAAAAACTTTCTTTTATCTTACTAGTGCGTGAATGAAATGAGAGATGTACGGGGAACGATATATTTAATATATAGTCTATTTCTCTACGAAACGCATTGATTGGAGGTCGAGCGGCCCCGGCCGCTTAGCTCGCTCCTACGACCCGGTCGTCGACTGGATGTTGAAGGAATTTGTTGAGTGGAGTTTTCGGCAGGGAATTGATGCGGATGGGGTCGGATTCGACTCACGGTATGCTAATTGAGCCGGGGCGAAAAAGAGGTAGGTTCCGCTGCCAACCTCTTGACTAGCGGAAACGCTAACCTCTAGCCCCTGATTTGGGCGCTCAGGCTTGTCACCTCAAATTGTCTTTCTTCGGCCCACCCCTCTGGTCGCGCGCTAACTTTTGATACAACGGCTTGACCCTCGTGGGGTTACACCCACGGTAGCCTTGATTGTTGTATTTCCCGGACCAGGTTGTAATGAGTTGATCGTGGGAGATTCCTTGTTTGTCATGTCGTCTCGAGTTAACTCGTTTTGTAAATAACTTTACGGGATCCATTTCTAAAATAGTACGAGTAAATTGGATGGCGACTAATACAAAATAATGAGCAGTTTTACTTAACAATTTTACAAATGAATTATGAATAAGACAGAAAAGATGAGACAGAAAACTTTGTTTCTTTGCAATTGATAACCAATGTCATTTATAATAATAAGAAATGTCAATTAAATAGAGTTATTCATTACCGCGAAGAATCGCTTGATCCCTTCCTCCGGAGCGTATCCACGAAGACAACGAGCACCGTCCGCTTTAAGGTTTCTGATCGAGGTCTCGAGAAGGCGGGTAGCTGTCGCCAGTCGTCCGGCCGCCTATGTCTCTTTGAATTGGCCAGGTAAGATGTGGCCAGCCACATTCAGCCTCGAATTTGGTCGCTGCTGCTGTAGGCAGGCCTTCCAGGAGCTCTTGGGGCTGCATTAAGATATCTCCGTGACGGATTGGGTTCGTCCGCCCGTCTTCCGAAATCGCTTCATGAACTTTTCCGGCGATATTTCCTCGTTGGTCATCTGTAGGCACCTCAGGATATCGTCCCTGGTTACCCGACTCCAGGCTTGTCTCCATTGTTTCCAACAATGTGAGCGTCATATTAGATCATGGTTCTAGTGTGTCCTGAATTAAAATATATATTTTACTCCATCTTTCTCCGTATATTAATAGTTTGCAAAAATGAAATTGGTCTCGTCTTGTACGAGAGAACTCGCTAGCCTGAATTTACTCACATTAGGTTCCTGAGTAACCTTGTGAGTGTGGTAGCCGGTAATGGCTGATAATTCCTTGGGTGATGGCTTAGGGACAGGGTTTTTGCGGCTTAGTAAAAATAATATGGTACTTGCGTCTGTCATTATATGGGGGGTATATATTAACAGTGTAAAATTTCGCACGTGTATCCGTTCATTAAAATAACAATGTAATAATTTTATCACTCTCGTCAGCTTAAAAAGTATTTTTCAAACAAACAGAAAAAAATGGGGCTATGTATCGAACTAATTTCGTAAGCGATTATTAAATATTTGGGCTTAGTTTATTGTCAAAATCGTTGACGGGATTCTTGTTGTCAAATTCGAACCGGAAACGGAGTGATTTGATTTTCGGTGATTGACGAAATTCCAGTCAGGCGGCATGAACCGGAAAATGTCAAGATTCGGTCTCATCGATCATGGGAATTAACCGATGTGACGAAAAGATTTGTTAAATTTCGATTGCCAGATGTTTTATTTTTAAGCGGATAAATCTGTTTATCCGGGTTGTTCATAATTATTATGATTCTCGTATGATCATGGACTTTCAAAGTGGTTGCAAATACTTTATTATGCTTGGTTGTCATTTAATTTTAGATCGTTTTAGTTATCGGGTTGCAGATTGGAAATCTTTGGGTCATGAATATTTATTCTGGAAGCTCTTTCTGCGTTCCTCCGGGGACGCGTCATCTCGTTACCATGGTCAAGAACAAAATCGGTGGCCTATGTTATTTTCATTTTAAGTTAGCTATTTATTATCGCTTTATTTAGGGTTCGATTTTATTGACACACAATTTAGGTGATTGCCAACTCTGTTAATCCGTCATACGACGCAGTTCTGGGTGATTACTCTGTTCCCTACCGACGATGAATTTGATATTTTTCGTGTGGAATAAATCGTTTCATTTACTGCTTTTTCTTTTATCGTTTTTGTCATCAATTTCTCTGATTAATTGTTCGAAATAGTTAATTCGTGATGATTTTATCTATGGCTGATCTCGTTAAAACAAAATAATATGGATGTTTGTTCGGATAATTATTGGTCACCCATTTTATTCAATCCATGTCTCAATTCCGTGATCAACAAGTGCAAAGGTCCCCTCCTTTCCACTTCGTGGATTCGTTGGATTCATCTTAAAAATATGAATTTTTTATTACTTTAAGTGAAAACGGACGTTTATCGAATGGAATATTGGTTAACCACAAATCTCTGTGTGAACTTACAATAATCTCTAATCCACATGGATTGATTTTAGTTCGAAATTTCCATTAAGAAGGACCTTGCCTGCTGATCACGAAACTTGATTCGATTTAATAATAATACGCTTAATTAACAGTTGGTAATTCGTAATTTTATAAAATTGGGTTTCTTTATTTGGATATTTATTTTTCAAATATACGTAATTTTGTAACTACTTATCTGGTCGAACACTGTCGTATGGTGACTGAGGTCAGTGAATTAGAATCTCTAATTAAGCAACAATTATCTATTAAATGACTATTTGGTTATAATTGACTGAGTCATATCTTTACAAAATTTTTGTTTCTTTACGGTAACAATATTTTACTTTAAATGGTTGAGTGAAAATCAAATGGATCATTAAATGAATAATTTAATTTACGGTATTAAATTTATTTATGTTAATCAATTAACCGTCGACGAATTATTTAATTAAATGAATGTTAATTTATGATATAGTAACTTTTAAGTGAATTAAATTTCTTTATATTGATTATTTAAATTGATGAATTACTAAATGAACACTTGATGAATTAATTTTCCTTTCTTAACCAATACTAAAGGAGTATTTATCAATGAAATATTTTAATGAATAATAATCAATTTAAATCCAATGAATTACTTATCAATCAATGCATAATGAAGTTTACTTTTAAGCAATAATTAAGTTAATTAGTTGAATTATTATAAATGACTATTTAATTTACGGTATAAAATACATTCAATGAGTTGAATATCCTTACATTAATCAATTAGAATCGATGAATTATTTATTAAAGAAGTATTGATTTAAGTTTAATGGAATTAGATATTTTTACAGAATTAATGCA